>JAYMSZ010003915.1:0-10042 GCA_036897665.1 Pelargonium citronellum | reverse complement strand
CAAGCACATCACATTTCAGAACCTCAGATTTTGCATGTTTTCCAAAATGGCACAAGCATTGTATACAATATCATCAGCTGAATATGCAAATTAGATCAAGAAAAAGGAAGGAAAATAAAAGGCACAAATACCTTGTACACTGGCCCAAATCCTCCTTCACCAATCTTATTTGCCTGGTCAAAGTTACCAGTGGCAGCTTTTATTTGCCTGAGGGTGAAAAAACCCGTTTGTAGATCCAGCCCACGGAGCTCTGTACCAAAAAGATAAATAGAAGAGTTAACAACACATTATGCATTATATTGTATGACAGCAAACATGCGTGTAGTTTATATTATTCCTGTTTTCATTATCTGACTTAGTCTCTAAATGCGCTATCTTTTTTGCATGATTAGTCTCACCTTTATCCTCGAGGTCCCTGCTACACAAGTAGCCTGTCTTCCAGAGGACTAGCAAAACCAACACAACACCTGCACATACACCAACAACTATGCCAACAATAGCTCCAACAGATAGCCCACCCGTATCAACTTTGAAGTCTGCATATAGAAGTAAATGGAATTATCACGAAATGTTGTCCGTGGAAAAATAAACTTGAAATTTGAAATTCCAGTACATGAACAAATCTTACTCGGTGTCACGGCAATAGCAGATATAAGAGGACCATAAACACCTCTGTCGGGGATGGCAGTTGTTCCTTTCCCTGACCAGTATAGGTGTATCTCCAAAGTGGTGCCATTAACATGAATATTATCAAAATCCACAGTGATGCCTTTGCCAGACCCGTTTGCTTTATCCATAATGTTGAAATCCTTCAGAACTACAGTGCCCTGTGGATACGTCAAAGGAACAATTCGTAACTATAAGGACACGATACTGACTAGTGACTACTAGTCCCTACTGAGAGCGATCCTTGTACAAATTGACTAATAAAACTCCTTTTTCACTCACCTGAATTGCTACATCAAATATGCGCCTCCCTAAGCTGCTAAAGGTTTGGTCATCAGAATACATTATTTCAGCAAAGTAGAGCCGCACTTTATAGCTCCCCTTTCTCATGCACAGTCCATAATACTTGAGGGATAGAGGGGAAAGGCGAGCTGTTTTGTATAAGTCTGTACCAGTCATATTCAGCGAAAACGTGTTTGTAGCTAGAAAATTAGCTTTATCATTGCCCATGTAAGCTCCTGTACTGCTATAAGCCCATTGTTCAGAACTAGCATAGAAGTATGATGGGCCCTGCATGGCTGTGTCCTCTTGATATACATTATTCTCGAAGGTTGTCCTGCCTCCCCCACAATTTATAAACAGCGAATAGTCTGCGAAAACGATAGAACTCATATTATAAGAACTTATATAAGGATGGTACACAAATTGACATAACAAAATGCTATTATCATATTCTCACGTTTGGGATCTCCCGAACATGGTAGGTCCTTCTTCAAGCACCAACCAACTCTGCAAGATATAAATTTACATGTGTCAGAATTTAAGAAACTAATTAGTTTTAACCAGAAAAGATAACTTGCCATTTACCAAAAACAATGACTTACGAGTTGCTTTCTGAAGATGAGTGACTAGAAACCAAATTACTGTAATGAAATGAAGGTAGTTACTAGTTAGTAAGTAAACAAAAACTAGACATTGCCGATAGTGAAAGAATAGAGATAAAAGTAGCTTACATTGATGATGATTGGCAACTAGAGGAAGATGACTCAGTAAAATTGTTATAAGATAAATCCCTGCAGCGGCATGGCAATTATAATGAATTTCTTATTTGTAAATTAAACAAGATAAAAACGCGAAAGTTAGTTTAATGAGAGATCATTATGTAAGCTGTGTTTAAAATATATCGTAGTCAACTAAAAAATAACGATAAGTAAGATACTCACAAATTATTTTTGCTTTTTATTATCCAATCAGGTATTGCTCCGGTCAAAGAGTTGTTGGTTAGAAACCTACATTCACAGACCATACCACACATCATTTTTGGTACAACAAAAAGGGCAATGAAGATTGAAAAGAAAGCAGTTAAAAGTAAATGAAGCTAATAGCTATTCACTACATATTTGAATTGATATAAAATTAAATTACTGTACATGTAATCTAAAGCTTGCAAACTCTGAAGTGTCCCTGGAATTACACCGGTCAACTTGTTGAAGCTCAGATCCCTACAGAGCAAAGTTTAAAACTCAATACATGGATAAGATAAAACAGTATCCTAGTATGACTAATATTTGTGGCATAAATCTATATGATAGAATACAGTGACGTAAATTCACAAGAATATGCATGAAAAGTAACTTACAAATGTTTTAATTTTGTCATTTCTCCAATGTACGAAGGGATGGAACCAGAAATTGAGCAATTTCTCAATATCCTAATCATGAAAATAAAACATCCCATAAGTATACATGACCACAGGGGAAAATGCAGCACAAAAATTGCAGTGAATCATATCATATTCAACTCACAATATTTCCATGTTGGCTATTTCCTGCAAATTTGGCAAAGTCGATGATCCATTCAAGTCTGATATCCTCCTGATGAACGAGACAATCAAATCAATCTTTTAGTGTTAATTTTTAACTAGAGGAATGATGAATCATATCATTAAACCAAGTAAAATATTAGTAAATTGAGGACTGCATGCTTACAACTCAGTCATGTTTTTCAACAAAGATATGGATGAAGGAATTGGGCCCTGCATAGCTGTGCCTTGCATATCCCTACAAGTAGGCAAAATTAATTTGTAAAACAGATTTAACTTGCAATCTAAATTAGTTTCACGAAGACAAAAGGTGGGCAAGAATAAATAAAACCAAGTATAATACTCACAGTCTGTCAATTTTAGTCCAGTTCCCGATAAAATCAGGTATCTTCCCAGATATTCCACTTCCATCTATCCTACTGCAAGCAGTATATGACATTTGTAAATAACATAATTCAAAATGAAAGATGAAAGATGTACACACACTGTCACATAACACCACTTACAAATCAGTCAAGTTCTTTAGATCACCAAATGTTTCGGGTATAGTTCCGTTAAAATTGTTTGCAGATAGAAGTCTGCAGGCATTTGAAAGAGAAGAAAAGGTCAGGAGAGGACTGATATAACAAGAACGAAGAGATTGGAGAGAGAGTGTGTGTGAATACAATGGAAACAGAAAGGTACTGAGATCAGTAGTCTTACACTCTCCTCAAACGACTTAAGTTTCCAAGGCTTCGAGGAAGGGGTCCACTAAGCAAATTATCCTCCAAGACCCTGGAAAATATCACGAGTTAAAATGGAAGTTCTGCATCATTATTTGTTCATTAAGCATACAACTTGATTCAAGACTTACAGCGCCTCAAGAGTTGCAATGTTACCAATTTCGCTAGGGATCGGACCACTCAAACGGTTTCCCAATAGGGACCTGCAGCATATAAATGAAAAATTAGCTTGAATCTTTAGTACTAAGTAGTAAGTACTTTGCTAAATAGCAATTGGGAAAGCCACTCACAAACAGAATAGATGATAACTTACAAAGTAACAAGAGGTATTCGGGAGATACTAATAGGGATTGATCCATTGAGATAGTTGCGAGTTAGATCACTGGTAAAAAAGAAAGTATTTTAACATAAGTTGAAATATTTATCAAACACACCATTAGCGATTCAATTAACTTATTAAAATGAGGCTAATAACTGCAGATCAACATTCAAAGATAACAAATCACTTACAGCTCTTGTAGACGAGTAAGATTTTCAAATTCATCAGGTATAGTTCCAGTTAAATTGAGACCCTTCAGCTGGCTGTAATACCAAAAACATATCAATTGTTAAGTCATGCAAATTATGAAAGAAGCAAGGAGAAAAAAAAAAGTGATACGAGTAACATAAAAAGGTCATACATGTTTGTGACATGGCAAACAGTTCCATTGGAGCAGTCACATGTGACGTTGCTTATAATATCATCCCCTAGTATAGTCCTGTTTAAACCCCCACCACAAGAAGATTGGCTAACATTCCAAAAGTTGATCTGTAGTTTCGTGGCAATTGCTTCGAGAGCTTGCACTGGTAAAACACAAAGTAAACTTAAATTATTACGTTATAACAATTTGTTATATATTAGGAATTTGTCTTTCCTTAGACCATTTTCAACGTCAAACTAGCACTTGGTGAATCAAATTTGCGAGCTGTTTATTGAAAGGCTCTACACCAAGAGCAAGGGCCAGTTAAGAAATGGAGCAGCATAAAGTCAAAGTTGCTACTATATTACACATCTTTGCTAATATAAAATGATAATACAGATCACGCAGTCAAACCCATCTTTAGATAACGACACTTATTTTCTCAATCTGAGTAAGAGATAGTAAATAGACGTGGCACGGAGTAATGCTTGATCCATTCAAATTTCAAACAATAAATGGCATAGATGTTCACACTGAAGGAGTCAATTATGTATATTCTTTAATGTAGAAAACATTGACTTCAATTCATTTTCAGATCAAGTTATCACAAAAGTCAAAGGTCAAAGGCATATATAATACAGGATCAATGCTGATAAAACATGCAAAACTGTGATACTCCAAGGAAGAATATGGTGATTAATGTGCCATAAATAGGAATTGGGATTCTCAATTTTCATCCTCTAGCTACATGCCAATAAAATATAACATGGAATCATGGATTGATAGAAAACTATGGGGGCCAAGAACTATGCCAAGCATGATTCATGAACATGGTTCTTGCCACATAATAAAGCCAAAAAATGAAAGAAAAGAAGAAGTCAAAAGGGCTTGGATGAGTCTTAACTGATGTCTATTTTTTATATATATATATTCTTTTGATATAAATGGATGAGGGTATTTTTTTTCATTTATTAGTCTTTTGATATAGATGGATAGGAGTTCAGACAATGAGAATTCATTTAATTTGGTATATGCTACTGAAAAATGAAAATGACAACTTAGCTAAGGATGGCACTCTATTTAATAATGCAATGATAAGACCATCTTGCCCTTCCTTTAGAGTGAGTGTCATGTAATTCTAAGACTCAAGTCCAGGGTAAAACTGTAATAAAAAAATATTGGCTTCAATTATTGCTAGTAGGTTGATGAATTATGAGAAGGCAACCATAAGGAATGCAATAGTTTATATTTTCCTAAAAAAAAACATGCAGCTGATGTAATTTGCTAGTATAAAAATATAAAATGGAACCCACCAAGTACTTTTGTGGGACCTTATGATGTAATTATGGATTTGATCAAGAACAGGTCAGTTCTAATCACCAAAAAAAAATGTGAAGTTCTTAAAATAATTATCAGACAAAGTGCTCATCAGTCATCAGGCATCATATTCTATCACAATGGTGGATGCTTGCTGTAAGTGAAATTGGATATTTTAAGGAACAAATCATGTAATCACAATTATAAACAACAATTTTAATTTTGTCTATACCCTGTTTGTTTTCTGAGAAAACGATAGAAATGAAAAAGCTAACCCACAATTTCCATTTTCCAGTACCCCAATCTCTCAGCTACTAACATGAAGATTAACAAATTATGGATATAAATTGAATTAAAAAGCAAGAATCTTCATAAACCCAGAAAACTCAGTAAAATATAAGAAAAATGTAGCCTAGATCCAACTTCTCTGTTTCCTTGCAATTTCAAAACCAAATTGTTCACAGAACAGAAGATTTTCAACCCAGATTGTCACAGAATCATTCATATGAAAGAGAAAGAAGCAAAATTTCCCAATTTCTTCAATTTTTCAGCAACCAAAGAGAGCAATACCCCACACAAATTCCAAACACAAGACAGAAACAGAGACTAGCATCCAGAAAAACAAACAAACAAACCAGACCCAGAAACCAAAAATCATTCCTTTACCTAGTTTTTTCCATAAATAGAAAAAAAAAATCAGTAACATAGTTAAAGAACCATACCTTCATCATTGGGTAAAACTTGAGCAACAGACCCAAACCCCACAAAACAGTGCAAACCCAGAAAACCCAGAAGAAAAAAAGTGAAAAACTTGGACCCAGAGAGCCCAATCCCCATCACCCTCTTGCTTTGACAGTCTCAGAAAAGTGAAAACCGCTGAAAACCCAACAATGCAAATCAACAGAAACGTATGCAAGTTACAAAACCCAGAAACAGAGAAAAGAGAGTTTTTGAAACAGAGAGAGACAATGGTGGTGTTAAGGTGAATAAGAAGAAGAAGAAGTGGTTGGTTTGTTGAAATGTTGAGCCGCCAATAAGGCTGTGTCTGGAATTTGGACAGAGAGTGTGATCACAGAACACACGTAATTGATTATTATTGAATACTATTGGGTTTGTTTGTGTATGAGAATGGCCATGCCTTTTATTTGTGCAGATGTTATTTTAGGAAACAGAGTACGGTTCGGTTGTCTTAAAAGAAATTTGGTCAAATGTCAAACTATGCTGTCTACTGCGGCCTTCCATGTAATTACCTTCTTTTTCCTTTTTATTATTAACGTTAAAAATGTTTTAGAGCTAAATGTTTGTGCATTTTTTTTACTGTCAAATTTGCAAATCAGTCTATAAATTATTTTTTTATTGCTTTTTTTTAAGCTCATTTTTATTGCTTAAATTATGCAATTAGAAATTTAATCTTTTCTTCAAAAAATAAAAAGAAATTTAATCTTCTTTTTTTTTTTTTCAAATGTTTCTCTTTTCGCTTATAATTTATCTATTTCTACTCTCAAATTTGCAAAATTCATCCTATCTCTTAATTTTTTTTACACATTCATATTTCTTAACTCTGAAATATGTAATTGAATTTAATGACTAATTATGGATTTAAGGGAACAAATATGATATCAAATACTTTAGCATATAAGTAACATAATTCGCATTGAGACATGTTAAGTCAAGCGGTTTAAGCGTTTAAATTCTCTTTACGGTTCGGGTGGAGTTTTTGGTTAAGAAAGAAAAGCTACCATTGTTGTGTATCTCAACTGTTAAAAAAAAACATTATTCGCACATCTCAAATGTTTGGAAGAAAAATCAACTATTATATAGTTTGTTAGAAAATTTGAGTGCAACAATGAATAATAAGACCAACTCCCAAAAGGTTCGGACTCAAGCATGGGCTCTAAAGCGAAAAAGTCCCCAAAACTAATCACGCAACGAGCATGATTTAAGTATAAATACTCTCTCATTAGTAAGAGCGGAAGAATCACATCTATATAGAGACTATCTCTCCCTCTCTATAATTCTCCCTAGCTAGTTTCGGAGTCTCTCAGAGTATATTTTTACGCTCACGTCTGAGGCGAATTCTCACGTAATCTCCCGCACGCTAACCGTTAACGGTGTGCTATCTTTATGCAAATTCTAGAATTCTCGGAAGTAATGTATCAAACTTCCAAGTTTATCCCTAATAGTTTGAACAATTTCATTTCAAATAATCTATACTTACACTAGTTTTAACTTTTAGGATATTCTTTTTAACACGCGTAAAAATAATAATAATAAATTTCATTGCATCAAATTGCCCGAGTCAATATCAATATGCACACAAATGTTTAACAAAATATATACTCTTAAATTCAAATGCTATGGATTTATCTCCACCACCAAACTCTATCTCTATGAATCTGACTGGGTGCTTAATATTCAATAATTGATGTACCTAGTCTCCTCAACAATGCATGATCATAATTCATAGGCCACCATAATATAACGTAGATCCATTAAAAAACAAGTTGCTCCTTTAGTTTCCATTCTGACAAGCTACCTAGTTAATTATACTTTTATAAATATGATCCCATAATTAAATTTGGTTTTTAACTTCCATTTTTTCACAAGGTCACGTGCATGGTCTACTAAAGTATGGGCGGGAATTTTGGTGTACGTGTTTATTTCCATGCAGAAGTAGGCGTTTCGAAAAGTGTCGTTTTTGAATTTTGACCCTTTTTATCAAATTCAAAGCCACCATCATGGCATTGGTTGGCTCTTTGAAAACATTCAACATATTCGTCGATTTCTATGAAGTTTATTTGTCAAATAAAAACTTTATAATATTCCCTTTTTATATATATAAACAAACATGGAATACTTTTTAATTAATTTAAAAAATACAAAGTTGTAACACATCGTATAGATGATTAAACAAGCATGAAACAAACATGTAGGTTGTGTAAGTTATGTTTTTAATGGAATTTGTAATTCACTATTAATTCAAATAATTTTTTTAAAATTCAATTTAAATGAAATTAATATTTTCCAAATAAATAAAAACAAATAAGGCTATTGCCCATGACCCATGTGACACATACCATATTTTGTCACTAAGCATATATAGTTGGCACTGTGGCCGGCCCTATACTTTTCTATTATAGAGCCTCAATTTTATTTTTAATTTAATGACAGCCTAGAATGATATTTATAAACAGTTATCCAAAAAAGAAGAAGATATTTATATGTATTTTTAACCATTTGCATGCATGAGGACAATGAGTCCTATTGGACTCTAATATAATGCATCATTGTCACTAGTAGGCCAATGGACCTCTTTTAAGTAAATATTTTGTCCACATACATAATCATAAACTTATCAAGAAAGGTACGTAAATACAATGAGTACACAATTGTTTCAACCAATAGAGATTCTTTTCTTTTTTTGTACTATAGTTGTTGACGAGTTAGCTAAATCAATGCATGTCTATACAGTGAAAAATCAATTTCCACTGTTGTTTACAAAAAAAGAAAAAACTCGATTGGTTAATCCAAATATGACTTCAAAGAGTTAGCATTATATACAAATTTTATGTATAAAATATGTGAAAAAATTTGTAGATCGATTTTTGGGTGTATTTTTGATCTTATGCAAAAGAAAATGAATTTATTTTACGCAATCTAAACCAAAAATTGTAGATCGGGTTTTGGATGATTAGAAGTTCGGTGTAGCTAGAGAAGAAAAAAAGAGGCAATATGAGATAAAATGGAGACTACACAAGTATGTTATGGTGCTGTGTCCGGCCCATTCAAATTTTGGGCTTCATGACTTAGGCCCATATAGATTTCACAACAAATTGTAGTTTAAAATAATCCGAAGTAGTTTTTGGATTAGAATATACAAATGCAAGCATCTAAAATCTAATTCAATTTAAATTTGATTCGGTTTGATTTATCAATTACGAATTATATCTGATCACATAATCATCTACAAAAAATATTAATAATATTTGATATGCTCGGATAAATTCTCATTTTTCACTAAGAATCTTACTTTTATCCGATCATTTCTAAACTTCACGTCACTTTTTCGTCTCAACTCCCAAAAATGATATATATACTATACATATGGTTAGATCTGAATGTTGATGGAAAAATCAATGAGATGGATCAAATTTTTATCATCTATTAATTTTGGTATAAAAGGCTACACAAGTTGTCACATTTTATTTAAGATATTCAAAGTATTAAAAGAGAGTAATAAAAAATAGAGGCTGGATTTAGAAGAATTATAATTTCAGGCAGCTGAAATTAAAATTGAGCTATACCACTACACGGCGTTTGAATCTTCTTCAGACAACTGAACAAAACATAATAATGAAGAAGATTCAAACATCCATTATTATAGTATTGTAAATAATCTTTTATTTAATGTTGTTTTTTTAGTGTCGGTGTTAGATTTAAAATTAACATAATCTTTTCATGGCTGTTAACGTCAAAGATATGGGAAGAAATAGGATTTATCTCATTCGTGTACTCTAACGAATATTACTATCGTAAACAAATTAATAAAAATCTTTGTGCTAAAAGTTAATTAAAGCAGAATCGAATCTTTAATTGTGTTAGTCAAATATCTTTACAACTAGCCACTGTGAGCACAGATAGGTCATTTGCATGAAACATTTCAATGTCATGAAAGACAAAGCCATGCATAGTTAATATTAAGGTTATTTAATTAGAAAAATTGGGTTGATCACATTATTGAAAATTAAACAAATTTGAATACTATTAATTAGACCTGTCAGCCCATCCGCTAAATTTTACCATTTGGGTCAAACTGTTAGGCCCGCGAGTTAAGC
>JAYMSZ010003914.1:0-10042 GCA_036897665.1 Pelargonium citronellum | reverse complement strand
ATCTACCTCTCTTTGCGCATTCTAAATATCAAAACTGTTAGTTAAGTTTAACGAAATATATATATATATATATATCATTTCTAACTCTTAACGGATGATTGTACGTATAGGATGGCGAGGTAATGTGGAGCGACAGAATCGTGAAAGAGAGATAGTGAGAACAGCCCCTCCAATTATTGAAGAAGGTATGTACAGATAGAGTTGAAGATATGTTACTAGTACTAATCAGGTGAACAACTATGTTCTTGTACGATGTTCTTGAGAAGATTAAAGAAAGCGCACTACTAAGTACATCGATTAATTTTTATGATTTTCTTTCATATGCTAGTTATGAATAATGTTTTGAGAGCGTCAATGATGACAAGTTATTGAATAAGTGAGCCTCTAGTTGATGTAGAGCGGTAATAATCCACAATTCAATTGTTTTTTGAGCCAACAATTCAATTGTTAAATCCTCTATCATGAATTAGTTTATTTTACTCTCCCTTTGTTACTGTATACTCCCTCCATCTCAAAATAAGTATTTTGTTTCCATTTTTTTTTTAAAAAAGAATTACCAGATAATTTAATATGTTTCTAATATTACCCTCACTTTGCCCCTACACCCCATGTGCAATTCAGATCTGTGCATGTGCATTTCATAAGTGGTAAGGGTAATGTATGAAAAAACAATAATATAATAACCTAAAAATAGAAATAAGACACTTATTTTGGAATAAAAGTTTTAGACAAACAAGACACTCATTTTGGGACGGATGAAGTAATAGAGTAAATGAAATATAAGCCTAACTCTTACATATATATTAAGGGTAGAATAATCTTCTGGAAAAAAAAAATTGGCATCATTAATAGCAATTTGTTACACTTAAACATGAAGATGATTAGTTGGAAAAGAAAAAATAGAAGATTATATGATTTTGATTTCAACTTGATGGTGGTTAGATGATGGAAAGATTAGTTCAGAGGGTTATGTGATTTGATGTCAACGTTAAGAAAGTTAGATGAAAGAAAAAATAGTTTAGAAAGTTATGTGATTTTGATGTTAAATTTAAGGGGGTTATGTGAAATAATTTCTTATTATAAATGTGGAGATTAAAAATAAAATATAAAATCTTGCTTACTCATTCCTATGTATCATATGTATGACAAGTAATTTGAATTGTGACACGATACAAATTTAAATAAGGTTGAGTTCAACATAATTAAGTTCGTATCGTGTTCATAATGACTCGTTTAATAATCGAATCGTTTTCATGTCGAACCCGTTTAATGACCAACATATTTAAGGATACAATATAAATTTTCTAACATATTATGCCAAAAATGACATATTTAAGTTAAACAAGTCAAAAGACAAATATTAACCCATTTTCATTTAAACATGTCAGGTTATGTGGTATAATTTGAAACCTAGCTATTTTCAATATGTTAGTTGTGTCGTGCCGTGTCAACTTACTCATAAACAAGTCGTGTTCGTGTTGTGTTATTCAACCTGTTAATAAATGGGTCGGATTCAAGTTAATATAATGAGTAATATGTACATCAGTTGACTGATATAATTTTATATCAGTTGCACAAATAAGGTTGTGACACCTCATTCAAAATTATGGATCCGGACGGGTCACTGCACTCCCATAAATTCACTTGGGTGGGTAAAAATAAATTTTAATGAGATGTCGTAATCTCATTGGCAGATTTAAGTTACAACTAATATAAAGTTATATCAGTGAACTGATACACATTTTTCTCTAATATAATTATATGTTAGTTACAAAATAAATTTCTATTTTACATTATATCCGTAGTAAAGTAAACAAGTCGATAATTTCTTCCGTTGTAAGACCAGACCCCATATTACAGATGTCGCCGGAAAAGGAGGATACGCCCGGCGCTGCCGCCGGAGGCGGCTTCGCACCAAAATGGTACGTAATTTTCCCATTTGATCTCAACCATATGGTTCTTCTTCTACAGCTGATTTGGAACATCTAAAACCCTACAATTGCCTGATTATTTCTAGGGCTTATATTGAATCCTGAGATTCAACTTTAGTCTTCAAATATGTATATAGATAAGAGTAATGTAGTCTTTTTGTTTTGGGCAGTGATCTTTACAGCCCAGAGTACATGGCTAAGTACAGAAAATATGAAGCTCAACATACTCGTATGCTCATCGCATCATACTTCTCTCACAAGAACTTTTATGGAGGTAAAATTGTTAGTCATATTATCGTTTTTGGTGATGATGTTGTTGTTGTTATAGACACTTTTGTGTTCTGGATGAACTTGGGTACTGTTTGGATTAAAAAAAGTTGGAATAGAAATGGGAATGAGATTCATATTCCACTATCATTTTCATAACTAAAATGTCTTAATCCAAACATGAACAATGAGAACCTCGTTTTGGTTAACAATTTTGGAATGGAAATGGGATGGTTTTCTTCATTTAAGGATTGAAGTGTCGTCAAATGTCTCCTTTGTTACCGTCTTTGATAGAACAATTGTTTTGTTAATTTTCATCTTCTTGTTTTCTTCAACAATGTGTTTGGGCCTTTGAAGAAGTTTAGGGAAAGACAAAGTGAAAATAAAAACCCCAATGGTTGGCTTGGTGGTTAAGGTGGTTTGCTCCCTCCTTGGCCACCTGGTTCAAATCTTGGGGTCGGGATCCAAGGAAATTTTCCTTGAATGCACGGGGAGCTGAAGTGGGGGGTGCGCCCTTACGATCGTCCAGTGAGGGAATAGTCTTGAGTTGCACGAAAAGCTGACCCTGAGAGAGCCTTGCTGTTTATAACAAAAGCTAACGAGTTGAAATAAAAACAAGGTGAAAAGATTGTGAATTTTAGTTTTCTTAGGAATTTTGATATACTGTTTTGCATATGCTCAAGTTTAATGATTCACTTGCTAGCTTATCCAGACATAGAGTAGCTGAGTAGGTGAGCCACATTAGTACATCATGTGCGATTTAGTGTTACTTCATTGTCAATGCTATTGAATATTTTCTTCTCTATCGTTAATAAATATTTAGTTTCAGAAATCTGTATTTCTATGCACTTCGGAATTGATTAGAATATTTGATGGAGTCTGCAGATGCCTAGACAGTTCACTTTATGTATACAACTTGGTCTGGTTTTGGTACTTGGAGCAGTATGTCGGTTCTCAAGTTCTTAACCCACAGTTGACCTATTGATTGCTAGAACAGTGCCAACCTTAGCCATATTAAGTTCGGGAGAATTCGGTTGTAGTAGGGCATTTTGGTTTTTCCTTTTTGGTAATAAAAAAAGGCATAAATAGAAAGTTCTGAAAAGTAACCAAACCATAGAAAGTTGTGATAAAAACTAAATACTTTTACCCATTCAGGTTCTAGGAATTTTACGCATTAACCCTAAATATATACGAAGAGTAGCGTAAAAGGTAAATTTGTGTGCATCAAATGTTTATCTACTATCTAAACCAAACCATTACATTTTTTTTTTCTAAAAAATTTTTTTGCTACTTCTTTGGAATATTGTAGCTGATGCACACACGTGCTGCTCATTTCCGGATGCTGGCGTTAATTATAAAGGATATACTTATTTTGACTGCTGTTTCCTATTACCATCAAGACCATTATTAACTGCCTGTTCTATACGTTGATTTTATTTAATGAATATAGCTTCACATTAATTTCTTTACCTACTTTCATGGTATAAAAACCTAATTTTTATTTATTCACAACAACGTTTGATGCTATTTTCTTGAATAGTTTGTACGAGTAACATTATCACACTCCAGTTTGTTTTATTTCTTCACGCTTAAATGACGCTTAATCCTAGAAATGCGCTGTCATAGGTAACTAGGCTTAACTATGACAGATAAATAGTAGATTCAAAAAGGTATAGAAGCAAAGTCTTGAGTCTAGGGTTTTTGAGATCAAAGAGGGAATAATAAGAAGTGGTTATTGGTCAATAAAGTGCAAACCTAAAAGTAACGCGTTAACACTAAATAGATACAAAGAATAACATAAAAAGGTAAACAAAACCTATATTTGGGCCGTTGCATTTTTACATTTTATCTTCCCCTTTCCCATTTATTTTGTTTAAAAAAGGCTCACATCTTTCTCAAATTTCTTTTCTATTATTTACTTCTAGGCAGAATTGGAGCAGATGCACACACCTGCTGCACTTGTGCAGATTCTTGTGTTAATTCCAAAGAATGTGCTTATTTTGATGGTTGCTACAGTCAAGATCATTATAAATTGTCTGTTCTATATGTTTATTTGATCTAATGCATATAGCTTCACAATAATTTGTTTGCCCACTTTTGTGGTAGGAGAAACTAAATATTTGATTTACAATAAGGTTTGATGCTGGTTTCTTGAATAATTTGGATGAGTAACACATAATGCTCCTTTTGGATTCTTGGATTTCATGTGAAATTCTGGATTTGAGCCAAATTCAATGTTTGGATGGACCAAGAATTTGGATTTGGATTTATCTCAAATCCATTAGGATTCAAAACATGCCTACAACTTGGAATTTCAAATGACAACTCTTTATCTTCTCATTTCAAATTTCATGATGTCCCAAACATTATACTTGTAGTAACAACGTTTCAAATTATTTTCAAGATTCCAAACACAACCTAATTGTATTCCAATATGTTTTACCCTTTTTTTGGCTTAGTTCAAACAACTTCTAATCCTAGAAATGCACTAACATAGGTTACTATAACAGAAAGATTGTAGAGACCAGTAGGTATAGAAGCAGGGTCTTCTTGAGTATAGGTTTTTTTAGATCAAAGAGAGGGACTACCAAGTGGTGGTGATTAGTAAAGAAAGTGCAATTCTAGAAGTAACTTTCAAAAACCGACCTCAATAGCGACTTTTGCACGAATTTCATAATTATATATATATAAATTTCACAAAAGAAGCAGATCTATAGGATGTAACACGGGGAGTAAAAGAAAGGCTTCAGTAAAACAGAACAAATTAGGAGATACCGTCAACTGTTAAACTGCAAATTATTGATATTTTAAAATCTATAAATAAAATGGAGCATCTATGTTCTTAAACTTGGAGTAGCCATTCAGATCAAAAGTGCTGAAGTTTCAGACTTAATATTCACCATTAGGATTTACTTCATTATAGCAAATAAAATAAGAACCTCCATTTCCAGATGTAGTCTCAAGTGTTTGTATCGACTTATTTACTATAATTACGTTTAAAGTTCACCAAAGCCCACACGTTCAAGACGGACACTTTGTTTCTTTTAGCAGTTTCTCTGACTGTTGTTTCTCAGGAAATGGGTTTCTGGTGATTTTGGTAATATTTCCCTATTGTAAGAGTAATTCTTTATTTTAACCACCATTGACTTGCCACAAGAATCATTAGTCTTTTCGGGCTAGTTTGTTATGAAATTTTCTTTTGCGAAATAGGTACTTTTTACGGGGATATTATCTTTTTCTTCTTTATTATATTTTTTTATTCGACATGTGTTACTTGCAGATGACGTTTTCAATGAGAAAACTGCAATAGGTGGTGCGGTTATACAGTCAAGCAGGTATTATTAAGTGTGCCTGTGTGTATAATGCATATATTTCAACTTGGAACTTATGTGCTCTGTGAAGCTAACGAGCATTTTATGGGTGTCAAGGTGGCCTTGTACTCGGTCCTTTGCCGACCCAGTATTGGCTTTCGAAGATCAAAGTAGCAGCAGTTCAACTTCTGTGGATGAAGTTCCAAATGATCTGGCCAACGGAAAACCACCAGTGAAGAACAGCTGATGATGATGCATTTGCTCGCTCCCGAAAGTCTGATCTGGTAGTGTAGGAGCATTTGCTCTCGTTATTGCGAATGTATCGTCGTAAACATAGGAAATGCCAGAATATTATCCAATTACATGTAGTGAGCTTATTGAGGAGTCCTGGGTTTAGTCGCAAAATGAATTCATTAATTTCTTTCTATTTTTGGAAAGTAGGCAGATTTTGATGAATTCTTTGTACTATTCTTGGGTTCTTAGCTTGGCAAATTTAATTGTTCTCTTCTATTCTCTTTACATGTATGCATTTAGGATGTGCTATTCTTGAATTCTACTCATTTATGAGAAATGCATTACATCATGCACATTTTTTTACAAGAAACCTGAAATTAGACTAAAATCATGTATTCTTCATGTATAACAATTGCTTACAATTATGGTAAATTTTTGGACATTTATCAGTTTAAAACATAAGGCAAAATTGAACTTACAAATATTTATGGGTTCAAAAGCATAGGCAATATTGAAGTTCCAAATAATTGCAGATATTTGAAGGTAAAGGTCGAGGTGAGATCAGTCACTTAACCGCTTAATTTGTTTAGTTTTCAAAACGAATTGATTTAGATCAAGGAGGTCAAAACCAAATTTATGAAGAATCAATCAGTCCAATTTTCAGTTAAAATCAAACCAAAATTTTTAATTTGTAATGTAAATTACTCAAGTAAATCATCTAATAAAATACATGTAAACTAATAATAAACCATCCAAAACTGTTAAAAAAAAATAATAAACCATCCAAAACCATTGCATAGAAAACTGAATCAATCCTTTAGTTTGACTCGGCTCGATCTCTCAACATCAATTATATTTTTATTCGGTCCTACTTGTAGGTACATGCAACTTACAAATAACAAATAACCCGAAATTTCAATCCAGCTAACACATGGTTTCATTAACCATTTTATTTTTCCGATCTATATCAAGCAGGTTTTACATCAAGAAGATTTGGCTTAGCATGTGTGACCTACCAACCTAATGTGGTATTATCATTAATGTTACAATAAATATTAAATACCAAAACTACAAACTACCTCTACAGTCAAACCATTCTAAGCTGTATGTTACACTTGCATTCAATTGTAAAATACGGTTCAAAATTTTCTCATCTCTGTCTGGTGAAGACAGTACCAAAATAAATAAAATCTGAAAAGATCAATCCTGGTTGCAATATTATTGATAAAATGGTACTTCATAGGAGGGACAGGGCAGGATTGTATGTATTGATTATAAATCTTTACATATAAATCTTCAAACAACACAAGTACATACATATAGCATCATAAAGCTTAATTCAATTCAAACCTGTTGAAACACCAAAAGAAAAGAGGATATATATTTTCTGCAAGACAGAGAATACCTAGAGAAGCAGATCCATCGAACGTGTGGCAGTTCGGTTCGAAGATTCGGGAATCTTGAGGCGAGTCGTGTTCAGAGGCACTTGTTCCTGTTCTTCAATCATACCGGGGGCTCTGAGTGGTGTCAGTACGTCGGAGAGGATAAGTTGGAGGGAAGAAACCTTCTCTTTGAGCTGCACATTCTCTTGCAGGATCTGGTGGTTGCACTCCAGTAAATGTATCAGCCTTTCTGAGAGCTGATGGTTTGCAGCTTGAATCTGCTCAACCTGGGACTGCAGGTCTTCAATCTGCTTCTTCTTGCGCATCCGGGATCTTCGAGCTGATTCTCTGTTCGATATCATTCTTTTCAGTCTCCTCTCGTTGAGAATGCTCAACTGGAAGTGATCATTTGATTCTCCCCCTCCTCCCGGAGTCGATTCGTTGTTGCTGAGAGACGATGATGTATTTGGCGAGAACCCAGCAGCAGCAGCAGCGACCGAGACTTGAATCTGAGAGTTTCCCATTACACGGCCATGGAAAAAAGAAGAGAAATCCGGATTCTGAGATGGATTCGAATAGAATCCCATATCGTCACCTTGCTGCTGCATATTATGGGTGGGGGAGAGAAGGCAGAGATGATGATGATGATTACGGTTATGGAGCAGCCCCTCCTTTACATCATCAGGATGATCCATCAAAAACTCTCCTCTCAGAGAGAAGGAAAGAGACGAGAGTGATGGATGGAGCTCTTATATATAAGGATTAAAGCACAAAATGGTCATCAAAATGACCCATCTACTTTAAAATGAACCAATTTAGCACTCGTACTACCTCAAAATGAGCCGAAGTAGTCCGACTAACTATTAGTTGACTGTTAAGCCACATCAGCACACTTAACAGTCAATTAACGGAATGGACTACTTCAGTTCACTTTGATATAGAACGAGGACTAAATTAGTTCATTTTAAAGTAGAGGGGCCATTATAAAATAACTCAACATTTGACATCTGCCTAAAAAGAAGAAAGTGCTAGTTTCCTAGAGTTCCTTCCTAACACAAAACCACACATATAAGGTTTGTCTAATGAGTAGATATAGTCATAATAAGAGGAAGCTATCTGTCACCAACAAATGAAATGATCAACATCTATTAGAAGCATCAAATTTAAATGCACAAATCATATACTTACCAAATACAAAAAATATGCTGTATTTGTCAAACCCATTGTGTCTAAAACAAGCTATTTGCATCCAAATTTGGGAAGGGGTAAGTAAGAGCATTTCAGAGTCATGACCACTTCCATAAATTTTTCTTTGAAAGAAACCAAACCCACTACCTACATAATAATACCACAGAATATAAATGTTTTGGGGGGCATGAATGATTTTTATTTTTCCGAAACAAAAACAGGAACTAATTAATTAATAGAAAACCTAGAGAGTAGTAGGTGGTTCATATTGCAAACAGAAAATTAGAGTTACTAATTAAGGCTTAATAATCCTTGTAGCATTATTAAAAAAAACAGCACGAGAGATGACCATATGCAAGACAAGCAAGCACCAAAGAGGGGATAAGTAGTGCAGGACCAGCTCAAAACATGAATATGAAATTGATCAGAGTTCTTTACAATAAATCTAACAGCCAAAAAACACTCACGGGAAGGATGTTTTAACAAAATTTGATACATCCTACCAAGCTGAATAAATTCTGATCCTCCACAACATTCAGCAAAAGACATTACATGCTCAATAGCTTAAAAAAATCTACCCTAACCCAATGTGGTGGAACCACAATGTAAGGAAAGGGTTTAAAAGTACTTGTTCTGACTAACAAAATCTTAGTTCATGCTATTGCATTACTTGACACTCTTGCACATTATCATCCTGTCTCAAATTTCAATTATTAGCCAGTGAGTACTTAGTCTTAGAGAATGATTTTGAATAAATTTAAATTAATTTGAAACATGTAGCTTTGACAAAAACAAACAAGTCACTCAACAAGCAATATGATCCCCATTAAAGGATAGATACGTATAATGTAGAAACAGTCTTTTATGCCAAAAAACAATCAAGATTACCAAACAACCAACTAGCAAGTGAAGTGGTTAATTTATGAAGTATCATCTGATCTGAATAAGATTCCAACATTGTATCTTTTAATTCTACTTTTAAGTTTTTGTTCACACGCATACCAAACTTATTTTCTTTTGTCAAAAGCCACCCTCTTTTTGGTGTTTTCAGGTTAGAAAAACAAAACTTAAACACACCATGGTCCATTAATCAAACCTTTGCCCCATTTGAACTCGATGAAACTTGTAAGTTTCCTCTTAAATGAAAATGTCAGCACAATTTATCTTCACAAGTCACACAATCAATGTACAAACCAGGCCAAATAAATTATAAATATCACCTGATCAGACTTCCATTAGTCTCTTTTTCTTTTCCACACAAAACAATCAACAGAAAGAAAAATAAAATTGCCCTTATTCTCCAAATTGACAATAAGGATACAAATAGCTAACCACAAATGGGGCCTCAACCATTATTAGCAAAAAGTTATGAACCTCAGATGTTGTAACACGGAACTTGTTAACTTCCATATCACTCACGTAATTCATATTTATGAAAAAAAAAGGCTTTCCACGCAGTCACATGATTTCCGATTTCAATCTGAAAAGAGAGGATACTTTTCCCCCTTAGATGCCATTTGCACTTGTATTATAGAAGTGAAACCCTAAAATCCAATGAACTAACTAACAATCGAGATTATCAAAGATAGATATGACAAATATTAGCAAGGCTATGACACGTAAGTAGACATGGAACAACAATATTACAGTTTTAGCCCATTCTATTGGTATGTGATATTTCACAAATTTTCTTATCATCACTATAGAGTAAAGATTCATACCTTCATCT
>JAYMSZ010003913.1:0-10043 GCA_036897665.1 Pelargonium citronellum | reverse complement strand
ATCAATTCAATTTAAAAGAAAATAAAAATTAATAATATTTTTTAAAGGTAAAAATAAATAATACTATTATTTTTTATGTTGTATATAACTAATATTATATTTAATATCTTTAAAAAAAACATAAAATTACAATCTTTTTTCAAAAATTTGTATATTTTAAATAATATAAAATTGACAGATGGGACGGGTTACGGGGCACAAAGAATTCCCGTCCCCAAAGGAGCAGGAAATGGAGCAGGGATTAGATCCTGAACGGGGCACAGAGCGGGGACAGGGCATGGGGTTGGGGAACGGGATTACCAAACCCGCCCCAATGCCATCCCTACATGCAATTACCCCATAAATATTTTGAACCCTTCAGTTCACTGTTCACCCTTAAAAAAAATAATAATTAACAATGGAGTTGGCGTTTGGGAAGTTATGATCTGGATTTGGGGATTCTCTGTTGTTTTTGTTTATAGTGTATAGATGGAGAAGAGTTTGTTGATTTGTTTATTGTCCAGTTGTTGAGGTTGCCATTGTTTAGTCACTCACTCACTCTTCACTTTGATTTTTGAATTTATTTGCCAACGGACATGAACGGATTTGGTCAGTACAACCCTCAGACTGTGGACGAGATCTTCAGGGACTTCAAGGCCCGACGAGCCGCCATTGTTAAAGCTCTCTCTACTGGTCTCTTCTTCTCTCTCTAAATTTAAATTTCTGTTCTAGTTTTCGTTTTTCCTGGTTATATAATTCCTCAATCTCTATGTTTTTTCGTCTTTCTGATCTTGTGATGAACAGATGTCCAACAATTTTACAAGCAATGTGATCCTGGTTAGGGTTTTCTCTTTCTCTCGTTTGCTTTTTCACTTGTATTGTAGATATTGAACCTCAATCGACTGTTGGACTGTTCACGCTTGCTTTTTCATGTGCCATTTGTTTCTCATTTTTCTGCTTTTGCTATTTTGACAGACAGTACAGTATCAGTATGGTGCACAGATTCATAACTGTGATTTTTTCAATCGGAAGATTCTTATGTTTTATTATCAATTCCTTACACACTTTTTTATTGGCATTCAATTTTAGATTCTATGCAATGTCACCAATCTTATTTAGTCATACACTGCTTTATATGCATGAAACTACTTGAACTTTCTAGAATATTATTTGCTTTAATGTAACCAGTTTTGCTTTTGCTCTACATAGTTATTGTTTGCTAAAGTTTTGATGCACTTAAATGAGGGTGAAATGTTTGAGAAAATAAAGAAACATAATTCTAATCACAGATTCACTTCTCTTGGTATTCTTTCTGTCTTTGCAGCGTGTATTTGAAGGACAATAGAGTTTTGATTGTTGTACTTGTACCCAAGCTATCATCCAAATTTTACTATGCTATTCCAAGATTTTGTGATTGTGTGAAAATGTGTATAATATGTGATTATCTTTCTTTGTACCCGCCTTGAACTGTAAGCTATTATGCTATATATGAAAGCAACTCATGTAAAAAAAAACTATGTAAGTAACCATTTTGCTTATTTATTGTGCTTTGACTAAATAATCTTTCTTTCAGAGAAGGAGAACCTTTGCTTGTATGGATTCCCTGATGAACGTTGGGAAGTTAATTTACCTGCTGAAGAAGTGCCTCCAGAGTTACCAGAGCCTGCATTAGGAATTAACTTTGCAAGAGATGGAATGAAAGAAAAAGACTGGCTATCTCTTGTTGCCGTCCACAGTGATGCATGGTTACTTGCGGTGGCCTTCTATTTTGGAGCCAGGTTCAGTCTTGATAAGACTGAGAGGTACCTTTTTCAATGTTGCATGAATAACTTATAGACCCTTAATGGAAGAGTATAATTGCTTTTGGTGTTGATATTTAGTTATGTTTTTCAACTACCAAATTTAGAAAATTTTCACAGGTTACTTTTGTCATTGAGATATTCATTCCATCTAAACTTCATTCATATTGTAGTATGTGCTTTGAATTTTAAATTTTAGTCGTCTTAAAATTCTGCATTTGGTTACATTTATGATATAATTTTTTAATGTAGTGCACAGGCTTGTTTGATATACACAATGTTTTTCCTCTTCTAGGCTGAATAGATCAGGTTGAAACTATTATGGAAACAATAAATCATAAACTTTAAAGATAAATTAATGCATTTTCAAGTTGGAATGTAAAATTCCTGGTTATAGGACTATTAGTCACCTTATCCTTCAGTAGGAAGACTTGTAGATCATGTATGCCTTCACTCTCTTCTAACAAGTAACAAGCGTTATGCGCCTCCAAGTGGCATGTTGAAAGACTAGTATGTTTAGTAAAATGGATCTTTAATGAAAAGTTATGTTATGATGCTTCAATCTTTTTCAGACAGCGTGTGATGACTGTCAAGCAAGGCAAGGGCACAAACCTTATTTTTATTTTTTAATATATAATGCATGTTGTAATTGAGATCCTGAAGATGGTGGGATTCAAAACAAGGGGTAACTAAACTAAAAGATACATGTTCCAAACAGAACGAAAGATAATGAAGAAATGGCATAGTAGTTTGATTGAGAATCAGAAACTTCATCAACTAATTATACAGAGATGAGAGATGTATTGTAAAACCAGTTGTGTCAACTTGTTTCTGCTGTCAATTCATGGGATTTTCATAATTATAATAATGTTTGGTAATATAATTGTTTCATTTTAATATCTAGTCAGCTACTCAATGAAGGGCACTTCTCATGCAGGAAGCAACTTTTCTCCATGATAAATGATCTCCCAACGATATTTGAAGTTGTTACTGGAACTGCAAAGAAACAGTCAAAGGAGAAATCATCAGTTTCTAATCACAGCAGCAGCAAATCCAAGTCAAACTCAAAAGGGGTAAAAGAAACTTAATTTATCCATAGTTTCCTTTGATCAGTTTGATTTTGTATTATGTGGTGATACAAGTCAAATGCTGCAATGACTAGGGCATACCGGATTAATCATGATGTGTCCAACGTGGTATGACATGATTTAACCATAATGTTAGATCAACATTGGAATTTTAACTTAATGGTTTATCACCAGACGCCAATTCTTAGTCTTTGATACTGGATTCATGACTTGATATGATTATGGTGTTTTTTCTTTCTTTCTCTCTCTCTCTCTCTCTCTCTCTCTATATATATATATATATATGTTGTGAGAAACATATACCTTATTCCATTTTACATCTGGGGCATTTCTAGGGTGCATGGTCATAAGGTATGGAGGGATATATCACGTGGTTAGCAAACTTATTGCATGTATAACATAGATGGTATGTATGATTGTTCAGCTTCTGTGGTAACAAAACTATGTTTCTTTTCAATTCTTTCTAAACTTCTTTGTTTGACTTTATCCTACATAGCAACAGTTAGTGAATGAATGTTCATGGTGCCAATTTTGGCTCTTGCATAGTTGCTGGTGTATGATGGTTTGCATTGTCCATTAGTACTTAATGTTTTTCAAAATACTTGGTTGTTTTGTAGTGCCATATAACTATTTTAACTTATTCTTGCTGGAATACAATTTTCTTTTGGAAACCGAAACAGCGAGGGTCAGAATCAGGGAAATACTCAAAGGCGATGCAGCAAAAAGATGAGGGGTTGGATGAGGATGAGTATGATGAGCACGGAGAAACCTTGTGTGGGGCATGTGAGATGAATTATGCTGCATCCGAGTTTTGGATTTGCTGCGATATATGTGAGAAGTGGTTTCATGGCCGGTGCGTGAACATCACTCCAACTAAGGCTGAGCATATCAAGCAGTACAAGTGCCCTTCATGCAGCAACAAGAGAGCACGGCCGTGATATATATTACTACGAAGCGGGTGAATCTTCACCTTTTATTGTAATTCTCATGATGAACTCAACTAACTACATACTTGTTAGGTTGTTTGTGTTAGGCTATGCTGGCACAGAATGTTGATTGAGCAATTGAGGCTTTCCTGGATCTTCTTGTTTAGTTATATTATTATGGTAGCCTCCAGGCTATGGATGGGTTAAATTTAATTCAACATTGAGCTGTAATTTCTGTTTCTGCTTTGTAGGAAAGCATTTTCCCTAATTAGTGCTGAATTGTGCTGATCTGTTCCAAATCATGAAATTTGATCAAAACACAAAGTTCATGAATCAAATCAAGTCTTTTATCTCTGCAAAATTACCAAAAACATTTGAATCATTTTCCACAACTAACAAAGGCCATCACAACCATTAAATCATGCTCAGACATGATTGTAAAGCATATATGATGTACAAAAGCAACATTACAAATACAGCAAAACCATTTATCTTTGCACAGATTGACCAGTAAACATAACTCATCATCTCAAGTATGGTCACAACTCAATCACAAAAACCACCCATCCTGTGTACTTCATAATTTTTTACCAAACCCGCCTCTAAATCCCACTGCATGCACAATAATTTATCAAGCTTCTGTAACACAGTACAGCGAGTGAGATCACTACTTCTAATTGAATACGTACCCTTTCAACTCAGCACAATCTAATAGTCTCATTTGGGAAAATAACATTGGGGTTCCGTATATGTGGATTAAGTGCGGCCAGTTCTTTCCATTTAGTCCCAGTACCGTGTATACGAGATGAGATGCTCCACAATGATTCTCCAGGTTGTACCTTTGTTGTCGCAGGGGCAGTAGATTTAGAAGCAACCTTGGACTTCATAAGTGGATTCTTATTGTTCTTCCCCATCCCATTAGCAACCAGCCAACGAGAACCAGATTGTTGCTGGTTCGAGCTGCCCCAAAGCTTCTTCTTTCCAGGTTCTGTCTTTAAACCAGCAACATGGACTTCAGTGATTTTGAACTGAGGAATGGGTTCCTCTTCGGGTAATTTTTCTTTCGTCTGCTTTATCTCCTCCTTCACCATAGACTCAGGTTCATCATCTTCACGACAATTCCTTGCCACTGAAACTGTGCAGTATATTTTAGGTTTGGGAGGGATGAACACTCTTTCTACTTGAATAAGAGACAGCATCGGTGCACCAACTGGCTCATAGTTTCGCAAAGGATCGCGGAGCTGCACCATCAATGCTACTGTGAAATTATTCCCCAATAAACCACACTTTCTTTTGCCTCGTCTTTTCTCTCCTTTTGACTGTCCACGAATCGTATTCAAGGAGTTTGCATGATGAGCTGCAAGAATTTTAGTCGTTCTCTCACTGATTTCCTCTTCATTGTCAATTTCACCAGAATCCAACCTCATCCATTCATCAAGAGTTAGTGAGAGGCCCATCAGTCCATCAACATCGTCTCCACCATCTTTTATGTCTAACAACTGCAATCCAGCAGCTCCTTCTAAACCAAGGGATCCATTCATGTCGCAACCCTTGCCTTGCAGTGCTGAAATTTCCCCAATGGACTTTGAGCTGATGTTTGAAGGAGCTTCATCATCTGACATGCC
This sequence comes from Pelargonium citronellum, assembly GCA_036897665.1. Taxonomy (NCBI): domain Eukaryota; kingdom Viridiplantae; phylum Streptophyta; class Magnoliopsida; order Geraniales; family Geraniaceae; genus Pelargonium; species Pelargonium citronellum. The sequence goes on along the minus strand of JAYMSZ010003913.1, from coordinate 4,626 downwards.
AGACTGGATTCTTAAACCCTCAATTGAAAGTGCTTCCATCTTATCCATAGCTAAAGGAGCGAGATCTTCTAGAGATACATATTCAGAACCAGTCTCACTGCTTGTTGAGCTTGAATTGAACTTCTTTGGCCTCAGATCAGATAATCTTTCTTTATCTTTCTTCTGTCCAATGTATGCACCTTGCCCAGTCATATATTCATGTTCTGATAAACATTGCCTGTGCAAAAGATAACATACAAAAAAAAAATGAACACGCAGAAAAACTTTACAGGGTGTTTAAAAGTAAACTATGGGAAAAAATTATTAAAAATATGGAAATGAAAAGAAAATATTTATAATTTTATTTTACATGTTTGTAGCAGAACATATTCTGGATCAGTTTGAAGCACATGTAAAATCATTATTTTATATCCAAATTCTTCAATTCAATCGAAATTCGACCCTTGTCAGGAAAAGTATTGCTCAAATCTGGCCCGGCAATCCTGTCTATTATATTCTACCAAACAATATAAAGGACAACAATCATCAAATATACCTGAAAGCAGTCTGAGTGTTTGGTTTCCTATTTCTTTGTTCTTATAGTTTGTTTATTTTTCTAGTGGATGTGTTTACTTATAGGAAAAGGACAGAGATCCACATAGCAGAAAAAAAACTGGTTCACAAACCTCTCTTGTCCTTCTAGAGCTGGTACAGCTTCCCATGCTACTTGTTGCATGGTCTTCCCAGTGATATCTTCCAAAGGCATCAATTTACTTGCTTGCATGGAGAGCTTTTCGATACCAACAGAGGCCAATCCTTGTAATATCTCCATTATACCAGAGCCCATTTCGGCAGGTACCACAACTGGACTAGAAACTTGCATAACTAAGCTTCCCCCACTTTTAGCATTCTTGAAAAGTGCAGGATTCATAGACCGCACAAATCCCCCACTCTTTGTTTGAAGAAAAGGACCCAGACCTTCCCCAAGAGGAGGCAATTCAAGAGGCTCCTCAGGGGATGAATTTATTGGACTTCCAAACCCACAAGAACTCTTTGGTGGAGAATATTGAAAAGCCTTTTCATTCAAGCCCCACTCGCGCATTAAAGCTTCCGTTTCCAAATCTTCCAAAGTTTTAGCTCTTATTTTGTTGTTCCCCTCCTCAGTTGCCATCTGCTGTTCATGTTCCTCCACAGCTGCAGGCAATCCAAAACTTTCAGCCAAGGCCTCCCAGCTGGACCCGGGTGAATCATTGTGGACACATTCTCCAAGATCCCCGTAGTCTGTTTCAAAACCAAATAGAGAACTACTAGCTAGGGCATCCTTCTCAAATTGTCTTAATAAACGCTCTCTAGGAGATTCAGATTCACTTTCAGAACTCAATCCAATTGGACTATTCTCAAGACCCAGCATTGTTAAGAACTCAGATTCCGTGACATCGTTGAAACTAAGAGACTTACCACTTCCAATCAATGCATTATCTGATTGAACACCAATGTCACTCTCTTCATCTTCAAGAGAATCTAATGACTCCATCTCCAAATTTGTCACATTTTTTAAGGCTGACTCTAATTCTTTCATGAGTGATTCTTTGGTGCATATGTCATTGCCTTTGGAAACATCATCATGTACCACATGCTCACCATCAAAATCTTCCTGTTTGCCACTGTCAGTTTCAACAACTTCAACACTTGTTGCTGGAACATCAATGCTTTCCACCACAGACACATCGGCATTCTTCGCAGTAACTTCCTCAGGTTTCTCTTGTGCCTTTGACGACAATTCTACTCCCTGTTCTATTACAGAAAAATCAGTGTCTTCACATCCATTTTCAATACTAGAATCGATCAAAGGGTATGCATTTGATTTTTTGGGCTCAACATGATCGGTAAAGATATCAAGTTCAGGCTTAAGATTGACTGGGGCATTCAACTTCTCTTCATCAAATTTCTGATATAGGGCAATCACCGAACTAGCAAGTTCAGAATTTGAAGATGGCAACACCTCATGAAGATCTTTTATATTCTCCGCAGATTGAGATGATGAGACACTTGAGGACCGGTTCAGAACATTTGGAATACTTTCACCGCGCTGCATTTTGCTCGTGCCACCACCCTGCTTCAGATTATTTTGCAATTTGGAAATACCCTGGTTAATTTTAATAACACCAGTATTATCCCCAAGCACAGAGTATCCAAAACTAACATTCATCGTTGCACCCGCAGCCTTTCCAGACAACTTATAACTTGTTGTCCACTTTCCTGAGCTCTTCTCCCCCTCCAATTCCTCCAATGTAAGAGGGAGTAACCTTGTGAGATCTACTCGATGCTTCCCCAAATCAAGTTCTGGTAAAGATGGCAACATAGCATAGAGCAAGAAATGTTTGGCTTCATACTTTGCTGAATGGTGGGGTCCACTTCTACTACCATGAACAGGGCAATCATGCACCAATTTCTCTTCAAACACAGCTACTCCCTCGAAAACCTTGGCAGGGCTGGTTACCAACTCACCACCCCGCCTCTTCCAGTGCACACGAAGACTAGCATTACTCAAACTTGAGGGCAACCCTTCAATTGAATGTACTTGAAGATAGAAAGAACATTCAAACCTCTGGCTTCGAGAAAAAGCCTTCAAGGGCCTCCAGTTCCAAATAGACTTCTTGTCCTTCTGCAAACTGTCATCGCCACCGAATCCAGATCTCGGCTTCAATTTGGGATCAGGCAACCGGGGTTTCACCAGTGACTTGGACCGACCAGTGGCCGAAGAAACCAAATTCTTGGAAGAGTTCTTGTCCAGATAAAGGGCTTTACTTATAGCCTCTATCTCATTTAACAACTTGCCACTATTTGAATCCCCGCGACCCTTCTTCCCAGATTCCACTCTTGACAACATCCCTTATAACTCTTTACCAAAAAAAAAAAAAAAACAATACCAAGATCAAATTTAGCAAAACCCATAAGTCAATACTCAATATTCATAAGAATAACATAACCAAGTCATGACAATTCACAAGTTCAAATACATTGGGCTCTCTGTGATCTTTACATGACAAACCAAACTAATTGAAAACAAACCAAAAACCAAACAGATTCCAAGCGATACTTTGCAGAATGGAACAATCTAAAGAGTGTATGTAGTACAGAAGGTTGAGGAATCAATTACCGGATGGAAAATAGGCGAACCAGAAATCGGGTATCTGTGAAGCACAACCTAGAAAACCTAATTACTCGACGAAATTCATATTCTCTGCTTCGTGAAATTCAATTTCCCGATTCACACAATTAAAAATTTGAAAAAAGGGGGGGAACCAAATAGGGTTTTTTCTATAAAAGAGGAGGCGAAAATGAAAATCTTACATGATGACGATGACGAGCTTCGATATAGCCCTCTCAAATGGTGTCTGAACCACGCTTATCTCTCTCTCTCTCTCCTATGAATTGCCGCTGCAAAAAGAAAAGAGTGTACAGGTGGGTTTTTATTTCGATACCCATCACTTCTCAGAAATTACATTTATTGCCGTGTTTTACTATCTTCTTCTTTTTTTTATTATAATTATTATTTTTAGTTTCTTTCCCTCTAAGGCTATAAAATGTTTCATTTGTTTCCTTCCGTTTAAAAGTGCTATCTCGAGATAGGGTACGACATGAGTAGTTTTTATGGTCTTATTATCAGTGATTGTGTTCGTTTATTTTTAAATTTCAAGAAAATTATTTTCTCCTTTGTGTATCGATCATCGAATGTAGTCAATGTTCTTGGGTTGCTTCGGATCTCCCCCTAGTAGTGATTCGGGATTTGAGTATTGATATGCATTAATAAAGCTCTACTTTGCTTCAACAAAGTGTTATCACAAAAAATTTACATTCTCAACGTTATAAGATAATATATATATATATATATATAGAGAGAGAGAGAGATAGAGAAAGAGTAAGGAGTATAAACCAATTAGATTTTATCATAAGTTAAGTCGTTAATGAGGAGATGACACATCGTCAAAAATCATGGATCCGACGAATCACTACGCTCCAACAAATTTATTGAGAAAAAGTACACATGAAATTTAATGTGATTTCATCAACTCATTAGTTTAGCTTAATATAAACAAAAAAAACAATTTGGTTTATGTATAAAGCCTATTGTCACTGAACGAAAGAAAATGCCTCGTGCGGCGCCCCAACCTACCGCATCCGGATAAAAGGGTAAGCCTTTTTCAAGAGTGTCAAATTTTATAAAGCACGTAATTTGACAAAAGATGTTATAATTTTTTCATTACAACGCACCGGTCAGTATTTGATTCACAAGTATAAGTATATTGCATGACGAAAACCACCCGTTAAGTGCTTAGGGAAGACTCATTATTTTGGAGCGTGACATTGCATTCTTCTTTTTTTGTTTAAATTGACATGACATTTGTTGATGTCAACAAAATTTTGGAAAGTCAACCCATGCAAAAGAGGGGTGTTGAAAATAAATACTTGTAAAAATCATGGGAGTGAAGGATAATATTGAGAAAACAAAGGGGGTCAATGTAATTTGAGCAATATAATATAATGGAATAAATGTGTTGTCTTTAGTTATGGTGGGAAGCTAGTTACTTAGAGCATCTCCAATGGGGGTAGCTAAGGAGTTGCTAAGGGTTGCTAAGGGGTGCT
>JAYMSZ010003912.1:0-10043 GCA_036897665.1 Pelargonium citronellum | reverse complement strand
CAAGTTAAATTAGATTAGAGTAGTTAAGTGCCAAACTCGTATAGTTCAGGGTAGTGATTCGCAATTTCCCCTATTTTGAAAGGTGTGTAATTTGCTTAAACAACCAATATTTGTGCGCAGTAAAGCTAACCATTTGGACATAAATTTGCCAACATCTACCCAAATATTCTCCCATATTTTTGTAAGTTTGACTTGCATAAAATGTACAACAAATTTTACATGTAAAACTCGAACTTGGCCTGTGACCTAACAAAATATGATTTGAAATTCGAATCGTCATTTTTAGACTTCAAATAATGGAGTTGTGAAAATATATATAATAAGTAACCGTTTTGATTAGAAATTTTGGTTTGGGAATGAGAATGAGATTCACACTGATGTTTTGATTCACACTCCCTTATTTTTATTCTCATTATCTTACTCATCAACAATTTGATTTTTACTTAACATGGATGGAACGTGATTCTCATTCTCATATCTTCTTTTTATACTGCAACTTATATTTTAAAAATTCATAACTTAAATGTTCGAATATTTGATTGAGATATTATTTTTTAATGTAATGTAATTTTATTTATATTTTTGAAGAAACATGATTGTGAGCTCAAATTTCCAAAATAATACATATAATTATGGCAAAATTCAAAAAAAAAATAGAGAAAATTAGATTCAAAATTCTTAGTTTTTTTTAGCTCAAATGTCTAATTGGAGTGATGATATATATAAATTGTCAAGAGGAATACAATTACGATATCCATATCACAAAGTAATGCACATTAATTATCAAATCTAGATATTTTAATAACAAATATTAATTTTTTTTAGTTTTTTTTTTGGCAACATTAATCCATCTGGAATGACAAGAAACTTTTTTTTTACATAATTATTTAAGTATTTGTTAAAAGATAAATAATTTAATCAATTTCATTTTCTAACCATTTTTTCTACACTGGAGGATCAAAATTTTAATTCAAAAGCTGCCTAAATATATGTGAACAAGTAGCAGTGTTGAACAAATATACCAAAACAGTTGAACAAGGATGGTAACTTGGTCGGAGGGGTAATGCTTCTTTTGATGGACAAAAAGTTTGGGTCAAATCCAATCCTAGGAGGCAATCACATGAAAGAAACAGTAATGTGGAACAAAATCCTCAAACAAAAAGCTTATAATTAATATAGTATTATTGTTATACAACTTCAAGTTGAGATCATATTTATATAACACATAGAAGAAGAAAAGAATAACACAAAACACATTCTTTACCTCTAACTTCCAAAACAAAAATCCTTTCTTGCTCTCAACTTTTCTTTCCCACCAATTCCTTTAAAGAATCTTCCTTCTCCACATTTCAATAACAGCCTTTTTTCCTTCCCCAAATCAACACACACACACACACATATATATATATGCACAACCAACACCAAAATTAAATTAACAAACACTTTCTGAATTGAAAAAATACAATCTTTTGAAGGACCCATCTCTTGCCTTATTTTGGAGAAAATGACTTCTTCCCAAGTGTTGAACAGATCAGATAGCATTGCAGATAACATGCCTGATGCATTGAGGGCAAGCCGGTATCATATGAAGAAATGTTTTTCCAGGTTTGTTTTTATCCATTGCAAGCATTTTATTGTCGCAGACTCGCGATCGTCTGACACTTTTTGCTGTTATTTCAGGTTTATTGAACCTGGGAAAAGGTTGATGAAACAAGACCAAATAATGGAGGAAGTGGAGAAATCAATAGAAGACAAAAATGAAAGAAGTAAAGTCTTGGAGGGTTTACTTGGTTACATTCTTAGCTCCACTCAGGTATATATATGTTTTAGGGATACATCTTTCTCAAATGTGGTTGATCCATCATCCAATAGCGGAGCCAGACTTTGCAGGATTGGTAGACATAAAATTTTAGGCAATATCGGAGGCCAACTTTTATTTCAAGTTCACATAGTAGCTAGGGTAGGCAACTGCCTACTACAATCTACTCCTAGCTCCGCTACTGCCATCATCAGCTGGAAGGCTCAAACTTGAAACCTCGAGAAATCCAATGTCGGTTATCTGCTTATAATTTTCATTTGCGTATATGCAGGAGGCAGCTGTTGTTCCACCTTATGTTGCATTCGCAGTGAGGCCCAGTCCCGGAATCTGGGAATTTGTGAAGGTCAACGCGGATGATCTTGCAGTAGATGGCATCTCGGTCACTGAGTACTTGAAGTTCAAGGAGATGATCTTCGACGAAAACTGGCGTGTTTCATGATACCAATATTTATCTTCTTCCATCAATTTACGCATCTAATTAGAAACAATATGTGCAGGGCAAATGATGAACATGCTTTGGAGATAGATTTTGGGGCCATAGACCACTCCGTGCCTCGCCTCACCCTCCCGTCTTCCATTGGCAATGGACTAAGCTTCGTGTCGAAGTTTATGACTTTGAAGCTCAGAGGCAACACTAATGAGAGTGCAAAGCCTTTGCTTGACTTCTTGCTAGGCCTTAATTACGAGGGAGAGGTACGATATCCAAAGAGTAAAAATAGAAATATTGAAATCTACAACAATTTTTACTTTTTGTGACAGCAAAAAATAAGCTATCGTCATGAGTTGAGCTTAAAAAACAATGACCATTGGATTGTAAACCCAATAATGGTAAAAATTTGGGCTTTTATACTTTTGGCGACAACTTTTCTGACGCACAAAACTATACTTTCCGTGACAAACCAGCTCTTGTCGTGCACGTGAGACTATAATAACGAGTACTGACTCGTTTTCTTGCAGAATCTGATGATCAATGAAACTCTAAACTCCGTTGCCAAGCTCGAATCGGCACTGATTGCAGCTCAAGTTTTCTTGGCTGCATATCCTGGAGAGACGCCGTATCAGAATTTCGAGCAAAGGTAAAGGTCATGATCAAATCTTGGTTTCTTGTTGTCCAAGAAAAGAATTTTGAATTTGACATTTATTGAACGTTATGATCATTTTCTAGGTTGAAAGAGTGGGGCTTTGAGAAAGGTTGGGGGTCAACTGCTGAAAAGGTTAAGGAGACAATGAGGATTGTTTCTGAGATATTGGAAGCACCGGACGCCGGAAAATTTGAATTGCTCTTCAGCAGACTTCCGACCACATTCAACATTGTCATCTTCTCTCCTCATGGCTACTTTGGACAATCCGATGTTCTTGGTTTGCCGGATACCGGCGGCCAGGTATAACATTAGTTGCTTGTGTATTAAGATTCAAATTCTATACTTGGATTATGTTCCACAATAGTTTCTGCGCTAGTGTGTCCGTTTTAGTTTTCCGGTAAATCTTTCTTTTGTTCTTATTTAATTCAAAGTATGACGGTATTGTTTCTGCTCAGTCATTTCTTTTAAATGACTTGATAGATCCGTTAGTTTGTGTCACGTCAACACAAACTAGCGGATACTTTAAGTGCACTTGACATAAGAGACTGAACTGTAACAATATCGTCGTATATATATAATTAGATCTAATAAGAATAGTTAAAAATATTACACATTATAAGGGAATTACGGAACAAAGTTCAAGACTACACATAACAAATTATACAATATTTAGATTATTTTGAAACATTTTTTTACATGCATGGTTATATATGATATACTGATAGTTATATATAAATTGAAATAGGTGGTTTACATTCTTGATCAAGTGAGAGCATTGGAGGAAGAAATGCTTGACAGAATCAAGCAGCAAGGCCTTAATCATGTTAAGCCTCAGATTCTTGTGGTGAGATACATTGATCCACCAAATATATAGTACAAACTAGTGCACAAACACTTGGCAAGAAAACAAAATTACTTGTTGAAGAATAAATCAACGGTTGAATCTTCGTTTGTGTACCTAATCGTTAATTATATATATGTATGTGTAGGTAACACGACTTATCCCCGATGCTCGAGGAACGAAGTGCAACCAGGAGATCGAGCCTATCATCAACACCAAGCACTCTCACATTCTGAGAGTCCCTTTTCGTACTGAAAAGGGCGTTCTCCGCCAATGGGTTTCTCGTTTCGATATCTACCCTTACCTCGAGCGATTTTCCCAGGCATATATATATGCTTTACTAGCTTGTTCAATCATTCTAATCTTTCTTTTTTCTTTTTCTTTTGTTGATTACTATACACTAGCTAATTGTTGTCTCTCTCGACATTGATCGAATAATTAGGATGCGACTGCTAAGATACTCGAGCACATGGAGTGTAAACCAGACCTCGTAATCGGTAACTACACTGATGGAAACTTGGTGGCATCTCTAATGGCTGCCAAATTGGGAATAACACTGGTAAGTGTCACAGATTTTCGTCACAGTTTGCAACTATTTTTGTAGTGTAGTGAAATGACATATGTACCCTCCAATTCACTATAAATATTAAAAAACTGCAATGAAAAGTGATGATTGTTGTAATGAAATAAATCAGGGAACTATTGCTCATGCTTTGGAGAAAACCAAATATGAAGGGTCAGATGCAAGATGGAAGGAGCTTGACCCAAAGTACCACTTTTCATGTCAGTTCACAGCTGATACTATTGCTATGAATGCAGCTGATTTCATCATCACAAGTACTTATCAGGAGATTGCAGGAAGGTAACCAATTAATTGATTAGCAAGTTTAATTCCTGATAAAAAAGAGAGCTCGTACACGACACGATTATTAATATGTATTGTTCATCAGCAAGAGCAGGCCGGGACAGTACGAGAGCCACACAGCGTTCACGATGCCCGGGCTGAGCCGGGTAGTCTCCGGCGTCAATGTGTTCGATCCCAAGTTCAACATCGCTGCGCCGGGAGCTGATCAGTCTGTGTACTTCCCTTACACTCAGAAACAAAGGAGGCTAACCTCATTTCATCCAGCTATTCAAGAACTACTCTACAGCAAGGACAACAATGATGAGCACATGTATGTACATATATTATTACCCTAACACACAACTAGTAATTAGAGATGACAAAAATAGGGTCGGGTTGAGTTTTAGGCATAAAAATTCACTTAACTTTGTACACTACAAGAAATTTTATTTTCCGCGGTAGCTCATCTAGTCGCTCAAACTCATATATTGTCACTAAAAGTGTCACCAAAAGTCAGTAACTACTATCACCAAAGGTGTTGTCAAAGAAAGTCTACAACTACACAACAGAAAGGGGATTTGTCACGGAAGCACAATGGTCTGTTTCTAAGCTCAACTCATGGCAACAACTTTTTTTATTTGTTGTCACCAAAAGTAGAAAATCTTGTAGTGTAGGATAAAAGTAGGGTTAGGTGTCGGGTACTTGCAGGTTCAGGTCCAAATTGTGAGTTCTACACACAACCTCTCATACAAGTGTCTTAAACGATTGAGTGATCTTCTAAAAGACGTTTGCTTTGTGTTTTGACTGAGTTCCAGCTACTAATTTCACAATATATATTATTGTGCAGTGGATTTCTGGCAGACAAGAAAAAGCCAATAATATTCTCAATGGCCAGACTGGATACAGTTAAGAACATTACAGGATTAACAGAGTGGTATGGTAAGAACAAGAGGCTGAGAAATCTGGTGAACCTAGTGGTAGTAGCTGGTTTCTTTGATCCATCCAAATCAAAAGACAGAGAAGAAATTGCTGAAATACAAAAGATGCATGCCTTGATTGACAAGTACCAACTCAAGGGTCAGATCAGATGGATAGCAGCTCAGAATGACAGGTAGCTAGGGATGGGTTAAAAAATAATTGAAACCGGGTCAAACCAAACGGTTTGGTTCGGTTTTTATGTAGCGGTTTGGCTCTATATCGGTTACATGATAAATGTTTTGATGTTCAGGTTCCCGGTTTAACCATACCGAACCTAACTAACCTAACCGTCTATTTATATTTTATATCTATACTTTTATACACTACAAGAAAATTTGGATAATATCCCTCAGAAATTTTGAGAAAGTTACTATGGACAATTCATACGTAACTAATTTACTGGAAAAGAAATCATGATTTCGAGACAAAAAATGAAGAGAAAGACACTTATTTTCAGACATAGGAACAATATAAAATGGGTTTCAGTTATTTCGTTCAAAATACATTACTTCAGCTTAAAAGTTGAACAAATTTAGCGGTTAACTGACCGATGATCTCATCCCTAATGACAGGTACAGAAATGGAGAGCTGTACCGGTGCATTGCAGATACAAAGGGAGCTTTTGTGCAACCGGCATTGTATGAAGCTTTTGGCCTAACAGTGATAGAGGCAATGAACTGTGGTTTGCCCACATTCGCGACGAACCAAGGAGGCCCTGCTGAGATCATTACTGATGGAGTTTCGGGTTTTCATGTCGATCCCAACAATGGCGAAGAAGCCAGCAACAAGATCGCTGATTTCTTCGAGAAATGCAAGACTAGTGCGGACCATTGGAATAAGGTGTCCACAGCAGGACTCCAACGCATATATGAATGGTACCCCAACTAAATTCCCTATATTTGGCTTCTTCATGACTGTATTACACAACTCACGTAATTAGCACATGACCCGTCACGTCAATAAAAGAATAACTATTTAACATATTTTAAATTACACGTCAAACCACTTAATGGAACGAAAAAAACCATTTTAAGTCCATATGTACCCGAAAGTTCAATGAACAAATTTGAATTTTCACCTTATTTGTAGTGTTAAATCTTTCTACAACTGCCAAAAAGTTTGAAAGTACTTGTACCAAAAATTAATTCCCATAAAAGTTAAAATTTAATGGTAATTTGTATGTAGTTGATTTGTTTGCTTTGGCGTGCAGCTATACATGGAAAATATATGCAAACAAGGTGCTAAACATGGGATCCATCTATGGATTCTGGAGGCAGTTGAACAAGGAACAAAAAATAGCAAAGCAGAGATACATACAAATGTTTTACAATCTCCAATTCAGAAACTTGGTTAGTTATTACCGGCCGGATGGTTTATCAATTTACATTTTTTTGCGAATATATATTGACGTATTTAACATAATACCGAACTTTTATCGTGAATACGAATTGTTGAATGTAATGGTTATTTATGTTGAAAATGTTTTAATTAGTCCTAGCTAGCTAGAAACTAACAAGTTTTATGTGCGTAAATAATTATTGTTGCAGGCCAAGAATGTGCCAATCCCTAATGAACCTCAACAAGAAGGAATATCATCAAGTATTGAGCAGATACAGCAAACACCAGCAACTATAAAGCAACAACCATCAACATCAGTGGTGGATGCTAGACCCCAACAACCAGCACCTTTGTCAATGCCCAAACCTAAGCCAACACCAAGGCAAGTAAATAAAAAAGCGACGCGTGGCACGCCCAATTGGTAACCTTCTAGACTTTCCGTACTATGAACAAGTACGCATGCACGAAGGTTCCGCGCACGGTGCACCTTAAGGCTACTTCCTAGACTTGATCCTCCGGAGACCTCCAAGGCCAAATTAAGCGCCTCAACGATTTCAAGATGATGACATTATCAACACTTCATCAATGGACTCCATCGTCACATCACCCTGACCGACACGTCATGTTTACATCAATCATCAAACTAATGAGTACTATTTTGTTTCCATTTCAGTGATGAGAGGGAAGAAGGATTCAACAAGAACAAGCAGCAGTTGATAAGCCCACAACAAAGCAATTGGAGCTGGTGGTGGTGTTTCAAAGTTGCATCCCTTGGGCTCATCTACTACATCTTGAGGAAGATCTATAGCAAATACACATGATCATGAGTACACTCAATGCAAGATCAAACCCTGTTGACTACTTGAATAACTTCTTCAATTTGTACCTCTTAATTCCTTTGCAATTATAAATGTATGGACACAAGAAAATAATAATCACTTCAGGGAAAGATGAAGTCTTCCTTTGTTGCAAGAATATATAGTAGTAAAGAAATGCACTTGATATGATATGAAATCCACTACATGGTCATTAACCTCTTAATAACATCGAATACGGTGTTTTATATTTTATTTTAATGTCGGTTCATTCTATAATTTTTTTCTTTTCATTTCTTCTATACTCGTTAAATATAATGTCGGTCGCAGTTTCCTTGCGATCCATCCTCATCTGGTACTGTTTTATGGGATTTTTGTAAGAGCTTGGGCGCGCGTGCTTGTAGGTCAGAAACGGAAATCATCGAACGACTTCGGGTTATTGAGGTCGACTCCTCTCGCTATTGTTTTTTTGCTTTGCGCCTGCACTCCCGCAATGTATATTTTCCTTGAAACATTTAGGCAGGACCGGCCATTAGGGTGTGCGAAGTGGGCGATCGCACAAGGCCTCCAAAGCCAGGGCGCCTTCTACAACGTTTTAGACTTTTAGCTACAGTTATTAGCTGCTAAAATCTAAACTGGCCTCAACTGGGCCCTTTGTGTTAAATTCAACCCTTTTATATTATAAACCTTATTAATCTATCTTGGTCTCTAATACCAATAAAACATAATTGAATCTCTCTTTAAACATGTCATTTCTCTAAGCCTCTCCATCTCTCATTTTCATCATCTCTCATTCTCTACAACTAAGAGCATGAACAAGTCCCTCTACATCTTAAAATTATAGTTTAAATCACATGACTCATATTGAACGATATGTGATTAATTTTAAAACTTAATTTTTTTGCTCTAATTAAGTTTTGAGAAATATTAAAAATTGTTATTTTATTTATATTTGGTCAGTATAGAAACAAAAGATAAAATAGATTGATTTAGTGTAGTTTATTGTAGTTTTCAGTTGGTTGCGGTTCATAAAAATAAAAAATCGCATATGGCGGTTCAGTTATTAAACATACATAATGTATAAATTTTTTGTTTTATATTTTTATTGTCTCCCAATGAATCAAATATTGCATTCAATCTATTTTTTAATCTTAAGTTTAACAATTTACAAATTACGGTTTATAATTGTAATTGACTGATTGATTACAATTAACTGATCGATTTTTTTTTATTAGTTTATGATATGTCACGATTTAAAAATTTTAAAGGCCCAAATTTTATTTTTGGGACAGGGCCCTTAAAAATTCTTAAAGACGGTCCTACATGTACATATTTTGCGTTATCTTATCTTGGTTGCAGTCATTGCTAAAAGATGTGCGGATAATACATCTGAAGCCAACTTTATTTTATTATGACGACAACAAAGTACTTTTGCGCATAGTAATAAATCATGTGTTTCATGACAGAACTAGACACATAGAAATGGACAACTACTCGTACATGGGTATTTTACTTCTTTAATACTAAGACAGTACGCATTTTTCTTCATCTTCCTTACATATTTTGTATTTGATATGTATTCCACAAATTTATATGAGGTGTAACTAGAATGTAGTGAAATGTGACATGAACAAACTTTCCACATTTAGAGCTTCTAATTTTCAATAGTTCATAATTTTTGTATTTTACATTCATTAACTAAACATAAAAATCATTAAACAATTATTTTAAGAAAAAATATTTTTTCATGTACAGTATATATTTTCACATGTATTTGTTATTGCCAGTGAAAATGTTTAGGGTAGAGAATGAATAAGTTTCAATATTTTAATGAATTTATTAGTAATGTTTTGTACATATTTTATTAGAGATCGTCCAAAAAAAAATCGTTCAATTTTTTTTCTTAAGATCTGATGTATTACAATAAGTTTGGGCAACTTATTGGTGTTTAACTCATAAATTTTTATTTATTTAAATTGAATTAATTACGTCGGTGCATCCAGAATGCATTGCACTATTTATTGAAATCCTATCTTGTAGCTGAAAACAGTATTTTGATGACTAAATAGTGAGATGTTAACTATTAAACATCAAGATAAAGTACAATAATGCTACGACAGTCCAGTATGGTCGGGTCAACCCGGATTTTTTTATTTTAATTTTATTCTAATTAAATATACTACAAATTTATAATTTTAATTGATTTAATAATTTAGGTATATTTTTCAAAAAATAAATAATTATAACGTATTTCATAAATTTATTTATGGCACTTCTGCTCTTGCTCACTTGGTTTAGACTACGGTTTTGAACCGTAAATAAATTT
>JAYMSZ010003911.1:0-10043 GCA_036897665.1 Pelargonium citronellum | reverse complement strand
TGAAAGGTCCACAACTCAGACACATGTAACGAATAAGAGGTATACCCGCATATGTATATGTGGTTTTACCGTCTAACCCCGGTATACCTCACATTTAAAGGGTCCACCGCACAGAAAGAGATGGTTAAGAGGGAGAGAGATGATTGAGAAAGAGAGAGAGAGGGTTAAGAGGGAGGGATATATAGGTAATATTACATCACAATTTGAGGGTAGTATTGGTATGAAAAATCAAGTAGACGTGAACAGTATCTCACAGGAGCAACCCAGCTTCTGTGAGAAGTAGACATTTTGAGCCTCATTTTCATGAATGTCAGTATATATACCAAACAATTTTTTATGAAAATTTTGTCTATAGACAATTCATATAGACGTGAAATAGATAAACCAAACAAGGCCTTAGAAAACTGACGGCTTTTAGTGACTAGTTTATAAGTCAAGTGAGCAATATGACCTTTCAAATACTTTATTATTCCCAAAATGTATCTTTATCATACATTTGTTCGTCAATTATGTGAATTGCGGCTCACGATCATTTTTTCTAGTCATACTTGTTTTATAGTTTATACAAAATTCAAGTAGTTTAAAGACTTTTGAGATAAGACTCGGGATAGGACGACTCTTCAACTTACGAAAATCAATATTTCATCATTGCATACTAAGTGTGAGACAATTTTACTTGCATAAGTTTGACATTGTCATCTTTTAGTTGCACGTCTTCTTCTTGACTAAATTATTTAATTTATATTGTTTTTTTAAAGTTCAAGTAGTAATAAATGTGTTCATTGTGTTTCATGTCAACTTGCGAAGTAATAAATTTGTTTTTGTTCATTATGATATTTGGTGACTACACTATTTTGATTCCCATGACTGATGTAGATTTAAAGGTTGGACTCTGGTAATGTACAATATGTTCCTCAATTAACCAACATATGTGTTATGTGATACATTGTCCATTTGGCTTTAAGAGATAAGAAACAAAGACATGTCACCAACTAACAATATCATCTATCAACAGTCAACGCATGAATGTTATGTTTACATTATATATACAACTATTATTATTTTTAGTTTTATATTTTAATTTCGATCCATCTGTTACTTTATTTAACTTTGATATAGTAATTACAAGTGGGCCTTCATGAGTGCAATCTAGAAATATTACAGCCCAACCCATTTCATGTATATATTTAATTATTTATTAACATGTTTTAATTACAAGCTATAAATGGACAAAATGTGTGTTTTGTGTATTGACCTTTAGTAGTCTAATGCAACAAGTTTCAACTTAAAGATTTTGGTTGTTTTTGGTGAGGAATCTATTCAAATGTCAGGCAAGACAGGCTCTGGAATCAAATTTAAATACATCTAATTTAGTATGGACAAAAAAAACAAATGAATTTATGAATTATAAAAATAGCAACACATTCATATGGCATAGTTTTAAATTTGATTAATACACTGAACAAGAGAGTAGAGACTAGAGTCCAAGCCATACCAAATGGAATAACTCAAAACTACAGCTCTTGTTCAGTTTTGACAGCAAAAACAGCATCTTCTTATCATCTTCTTTATAACTTGAAAAAATCCACAATTCATGAACAAATCAAGAGCTCATTTCATTACCAAAACCCATTTTAGCTAATGGCTTGCTCAGCACCCATCTCTTGTTATCAGAATTCATTTCTCCAAAACCCCATCCAATATGGTCTCACAAAGTTCACTAGAACACCAACTGTTGGCTATCAAAGACTTGCACCCACAAAGCTTCAGGCCAGTTGGGGTCAACCTGTTGTAGCCACGGGACCGATCACCCAAAACATTCCTTTGCCAGTGTTCGATTTCGAAGAATACATGGCCACAAAGGCCAAACTGGTCAACAAAGCATTAGATGAAGCAGTTCCCATCAGACATCCAGTTCAGGTTCATGAAGCAATGAGATATTCTGTTCTGGCTGGAGGGAAGCGCGTCCGTCCCATCTTGTGCATTGCTTCGTGTGATCTGGTGGGAGGGGATGAGGCCTCGGTCATGCCAGTGGCCTGTGCAGTTGAGATGATCCACACCATGTCACTGATTCATGATGACCTTCCCTGCATGGACAACGATGATCTCAGAAGAGGAAAGCCTACAAACCATAGGGTTTTTGGTGAAGCAACTGCAGTTCTTGCTGGTGATGCCCTTCTCTCCCTTGCCTTTCAGTATCCAGCAGCTATGACCAAAAATGTTTCAGCTAATCTTGTGGTTCAAGCCATTTCAGAGCTTGGCTCAGCTGTGGGGTCAGAAGGGCTAGTGGCAGGGCAGATTGTAGACATTGAGAGTGAGGGAAAAGAAGTAAGCTTGAGTGATTTGGAGTATATTCATGTGCACAAAACGGCAAAGCTCCTAGAAGCATCAGTAGTTTGTGGAGCAATCATAGGAGGAGGAAATGCGAATGATGTGGAGAGGGTGAGGAAGTATGCTAGGAGCATAGGGTTGTTGTTTCAAGTGGTGGATGACATATTGGATGTTACCAAGACATCGGAGGAGCTAGGGAAGACGGCGGGGAAGGATTTGGTGACCGATAAGGCCACATATCCGAAGCTGATGGGAATTGACAAGGCTAGGGAGTTTGCAGGTGAGTTGGTTGCTCAAGCCATGGATGAGCTATCCTATTTTGATCCTGCAAGGGCTGCCCCATTATATCATTTGGCCAACTACATTGCAAGTAGACAAAACTAGTCAATCTTTTCATTGCTGTGTGTATCTTCTTTGTGCACTCAAGGATGTAATGTAAAATAGATACCTGTGATTGTCTTCCCTCCCTCCCTCCATGGAAACTACTTTCTGATTTTTTATTGTTTTGCAGTAGTTCACAGCAAAGCTGCAGCCTGCAAGCACTGCAAATTTTTTACCTTCTTGAGATTATCTATATATATATATATATAAATCTTGTAACTCTCAGCCAAATCATTGCAAAGAAGCATCTTTATCATCAATCACAGTACCAGGAATATCTTACCCTTGAACAAGAAAAGGCTCTAGCCAGACCTCACCTAACCTGGTAATTCAATTAAAGATGTCCCAGTCAGTTGTTGTCATGTGCTCCTCCTTACATCAATGATAAATTAACCAAGGTCAACTGCTTCCGAGAAGATGTTATCCTTTTTTTCTTCTTCTTTGGCAACTGAAACCACAAAACAGAGAGAGATGGTAATCATGTCTTACCTCTAAGGCATGGTACACCTTCAAATAAAATACATACGCCGAATAAACATAGAATAACTACCATTTAAGTCTTAGTAGCTTTTCCCGAAGTCAAGCCCATAGGTATAACCTTCCATGCATTTATATAAGATATACTGATCTGAGTAAATGAGTTAGTCTATAGAATCAGACTGCAAGTAGAAGCTTCAAGCAGCATAAAAAAAATTACTTCATGGCACCAATGATGCATCAGGAATTTAGTCCCAGTAAGACCCATCTTCTCAACAAAGATACCAGTAAAACTACATGCATGGTTTCTATTTCACATTTCGAATACTAACCAATTAAGCACTCATCTTAGAATGGTCAATGGAAAACATAATTGTTGGCACACAGATACATATAAGATATCTCAACTGACATTAAAGAGTTTAACCACTGCAAAAGAAATGTAGTTTCTCAGCTCTTTGATCTCTCTACATGTATCTAGATTGTTGATATGAACACCTATTCCTGTATCCAAGTTATGCTTGTGGATCTAGCTTTCAAAAACATTTAAGAACCTGTTTATAAATTAGTAGTTTTTTGTTTCTTCGGTAGATTTCATGAAAAGCACAATCTCTAACAGTAGATGTTTTGATTTCCAGCTATACAAGCTTTATTCGAAGGTGTTGTTCAGTTCAACAACACACCTCTCCCCCTTCCCTTCAAAGGTAATTAATCTCTGTGTTACTTTACTTTCATGCTGCAATGGTTAAGAGAAAAATAATCACCACTAAAGAAACTTAATTAGACCTCAAACCTAGAATTCTGGAGCTAATGTTCCACCTCCTCTTTGATCAAATGATATAATCTCACTGGATTGATTTAGGTACACAGTGCTTTCTGCAGACTAGAATATTACAACTTCTTTCATATTACTGAACTCAAAATCGATGTGAGAGTGTGTATTGTATAAAAAACATGAATGATCTGAAATAACAATTCAAACAATAATAATGAATATTCCCAATTTGGAACGCTCTTTATCGAAGCATAGAGTACATACCAAGATGAGGTTCATATGATTATGCTATTCTATATATAATTTTCCACACTCAGATAGATAAGCCTGTTCTAAGGAAATAGGCGAGCCGTGCTAGGCAGATTATTAGCCCATGACTTTTGGTCGCCATCCTGCAATGACATCCTCTGGAGCTGCACGTGTTTTGATGAATGAATCCATTGAGAAAATCATCTGAATATCATAAACAAGATGTTATTAGAACAATGAATACATATAAAACAATAATTAAAGGATTAATTGCACATTGACTCCGTAAATATAGTAAAACTTTTCATTGTAGATTTTAAACCAAGAGATTATGAGGAAATCATAGCTTCTAACTATTCAAGCATGCCCAATCCCCAAAGTGGACCTCTGGAAAGACAATAAAGCAATGGAGATGCATTTCAATCCATATGCTAGCTCAAATGACATGCTATAGATGCCATTTGAGGAAATTCTCATGCCATTCCTGGCTCATCCACCAGCACTTGAAGACTGATGACTGATCAAAACATAGACTTTTCTAGTCATATCAACAAGCATGTTTATTTTTGTAGGCGACAGGCAGATATATTTTCAAACACTAGAGAGGACGACTTTTAGTTCAGGTTTTGTCCATATGTTGTTAACATCATGTTTGCTAATACATCTAAGCTTTGGCTCATGTTGGACATACCTTCATGTAAGAATTTGTATAGGGAAGTGACTCTGGAACTGACCACTTCTTGTAATGCCCCAAAGCTATTTCTAAATGGTATAACTTTGGTCCAAGGGAGCAGTCAGCAGCAGAAACTGCTGTCCCATTGATAAAAGGTCCCTTCAAGAACAAGAAGAAGAAAAACAAAAGTCAACCATATAAAAATGTCAAGAATCAAGATATTATAAATAATAAAAAATTAAGTATTTGTGTGCCCTCTCAATGTAAATAATGATAAAAGAGGACATTGCAACTATAAGGTTTGTTTGTACAAGAAAAATGCATATTGCAAACTTGATTGAAGATTAATGATTTAATGGCCCATAACACTATGAGTTTTATTGAAATGAGTAAGGTGTTACCTAGCCGCCACAAAAGATTTCACATATACTCTCCTACTTCTAAGACGATATAAATAAAGTTCAATATAGAAGCTCACATTTTCTTTGATATAGTTGTTGAAGGAAGTCAGCTCATCCAATAATGCCTGCTCTGTTCCATCATTGGGGTCTTTGCTTTTAAGAAAACCAATAAAGGTAGAGAAGATCTTTGACCCACTGACCACAAAGGAAGAGAAAAAAACCAGCTCCCACCATTAATTCCTCTGTTTATAATCAACATATTTTGACACGCAATAATATACAACAAAAAAATCAATACCCACCATCAATTCCTCTGTTTATAATCAACATATTTTGATATGCAACAACATATAACAAAAAAATCAATACCCACCATTAATTCATCTATGAGTGTGTTGGGTCAACTAACAAATTAAAGTGGGGAAGTTATTGATACTAAGATAAGTTCCAGTACAAACAATAACAACGAAGCCATTCTGAAACAATGATGGGGTCAACTCCATGAATCATTTAACAAAACTCTTAGGGATCTTCTACTCGTATTCTCCTCCTCCATCTCGTCCTATCTGATGCCATCTCTTATGTTAAGCGAGAGTGCTATCATGACTTTCCTCACTACTTCTATCTATGTAACTTAGGCCTACTCCTACTCCTACTCCTATTAGTTTCCCCTATTTGAATTCTCTCTTCTTCTTTTTTCTTACAACTTCACTAATCTTTAGATACACCACCTGTCCATACCACCTGAAACAATTTTCCACGATACCTCAACTTTCTTTATAAACCAACTGTCAACATGATAATGCTGATTAAAGTCAATTGCAAAGCAAATGGAGTGTGAACAAAAAAAAAAAAGACTTCTTTCAAGTAAAGTTATTGCTAAGTCAATAACATTACTATATACTTATTAGTTATTGTGATTACTCCAAATTCCCATAAAGCTATGCACGTCAATTCGAAAGAGGGTGAATGTGATAAAACAGTATGGTTGTCGTCTTGAGATCATATAGGTTTATGTGAGGGAACAACCTCTCTATAAAAGCAGGGTACGACTCCGTACATAAATGGCCTTCCTAGACCCCAAAATAGTAAGTCTTGAGCACTAGGCTGACCTTTTATTAGCATGTCAACTTGAATATTTCACTATATGTTGCTCGCATGCAAGAAAAATCATTAGATACCAAAAAGGCCATCATTGTCTTTTCACATAATCTTATCAGTCTCCCCCATAAGAGTTGTATGAAACATGCCTATTATTAGAAGTTGGTGTATAACAACTAATGGAATTCCATCTCTATACTTGATCTGAATAAATATACAAAACAATGACATGACAATAAGAAGTGAACTTAGTATGATGCTTTTACTAGGGCTGAAAATGAAAGAGGGTACTGTCATTGTAGATGTTAATGCATCACTATTTCCTAAAACTATGACATCACTAATTGCACTCCTCAATCATTTTCCCATATTCCTACTAAGATGTTAAAATGCCAAGTCATTTCAACTCTTTCATTTGTTTTAGTAAGATATTTCCTACTTCCACTAATGCCCTGCTAAGTTATTGACCTAGTTGGTAACTTGATATGATCATTGGCATGATCAAAGCAATCAAAACATCTCTCCTAGCATAAGCTGACTCTTTCTCTTTTTTTTGGCCAGACAATTTAGGAATATAACCCTGTTGTTGAATACGAGATAAAATAAATAGATAGAAAAAAGGAATTGTGATTGACAAATTAAATCCAGAGTTAAAACCTCTTTGCTCGGTGGATATAGTATTTTCCTGTTATATAGCGTGTCAATGAAAAAGAACATTGATAGAGTGAAAGAAGACAGAATGGTAGCTAACAAGAAACCAAGAATTTGCATTAATAAATAATAACACATCCATGTAACCGCATCAAACAATCTGCTCTTAGAAGCTATAATGAATATGTTTTTGTGCAACCAACTATCAATGCCAGGAAGCAATGAATAAGTAGAAAGTGTGCCAAGTTAATTCATATATAAACATCACCTTTAAAGCAAACATGTACTAGTAAGAAGCTGAGAAAGAATCTTCAGGCAAAAACTATTTCCCAGTGATGAAAAAAAATATCTGGACACTAATACGTCCGAGGAGAAAGATAAAACATACACTGAAGCCTTCTCAGATGGAGTTTTCAAAGGTGGATCTGGGTACTTCTCCTCTAGTACTTGTGTTATAACATCTGAATCCGCAATCCACTTCTCATCTAGCTTCATAACAGGAACTTTACCTTCTGCGTTGATTCTTAAGAACCTAGATCAAATAAATTAAATTAATGATCACAAAAAGAGAAAATAAAACAGAATTAGAGTTCAAAATGAATGTGTGTCCGTCTGCGTGTGAAAGTTTGCAAGGTTGTATTATTCAACTTAATCAAGAATGAGGATTCAGTTAAGGTATGACACATATAAGACCATCTTATATAGAGAGATGGATTCAAATATCACCATTCTGGCTTCTTAGTCAAATCTACCAACTTCATGTCATAAGGGAGATGCTTCTCCTCCAGATGCAACAGTACCCTTTGGCAGAAGGGGCCTGAAAAGATAATTTACCAAGTCAATAACAGATTCTGCAGCACAACTTAAAAGTTGAACTTGTACTAGTATACAACCTAGCATATGAGTACATTTTTTTTTCCTTTTCACCTAAACATGTTACAAATTGTTCCTTAGTCAGAAAAAAGAGAGCATGAAACTGACATAGGTGGCAATTTGGAACTAGGTCTTGTGTTTCGTACAATATCCAGTTAGTCGTTAAAACTTGTTAGAGAATAAAATTACTATTGGGTATTCAACAATGAGCTTAAACTTTTAGTTGAGATGATCCTCTAAATAGTATCAAGTCTCGTAGACCAAGAGGTCAGAAGTTCGACCCTCGCTGCCACCCTGATTAAAAAAAAATTAAAATTCCAGCACAACACAAGAATATGAAATGTGCATTCACCACGAGCAAAGCAATAACGAGTTTGCGCGCGAGGAGCGTGTTATTGTAAGATACGGACAAAATTTGAGTCCTAAATAGAAAAATAAAATAAAACTGACAATTATTCAATGAGAAGATGCCATGTCGCTCTTGTCAACTCTCAACTCTAACCAATGGCAATCCTACTCTAAGCATTTAGAAGTGCATAGGGTCTCAATTTAAAATACATGTTAAGCTCATCATACGTTTTAATTATTAAACTAACAGAACTATCACAGATTATGTAATCTTAAATATCACCTAAGAATTTTGTTGGTCAAGATGTAAACAAATAGCTTCAAAAGTCTCGGCCGACTGGAATTTCATCACTATACCCATTGAGATGATGAGTGTTACAAATATTAACATCTTGCATCATTTTCTGTTACCACATTGCTCGGCAACCAAATGAATTTAATACTATATAGCTTAAGGTTAACACATTATTCAAAAACTGACCATATGACAATAACATTATGGCTTGAAAATTTTGATTCACAATCACCTTAATACTCAAGTCCAACTTTACAAAGGTCCTGGAATTACTGAAAATTTTGAAATTTAGTACTCAAAGTCAAAATACATATAAGATGCAAACCCAATGGCAGAAGCAAAAGAGCCTTTCTAAGCAACCAAACAGAGCATATGATTGATTCTAGCAAGATATGTACAGTACAAGTGGCCTAGCACAGTACATTGCATATCTCCATCAGCAATCCATACATATGAACTAAAACTGACGGAGAATAATTAAATGAAATCAAAATTAGGGTAAAAGTGCATGACCAAATTGCAGGTTTGGGAGAGAAAAACGAAGCCGAAACAACAAATCGCCAAATTCGCGACGAAGAAAGAGAAACGAAAGAGGAAATAGGAAATTCTTACAGTCTCCGAGCTTATCCGGAGTAGTCACTGAAGATTTGACGCAAATTTCGAGAGGAGTGGGTGTGGAAGCCATGGCGAGCGTGGGCCTGGTTCCATGGCGTCTGGTGAAGAAGACGGAGTTGGTGGTTGGGTGGCGGAGGTTGAAGCCAAGGTGTTTGATAGTTGTGGAGAGAGCAGAGGCCGTGGGGTGGATTCTGACGGTCGACATTGGCCCGGAGTTGATGGAGTGAGCGTTGGGTTTAAGCTCTGTCTCCTCTTGTGATGGGAATGGGATGAGGAAGTGGAGAAAAATGAGGCTCTGTTTCTCTGTTGGGGTTGATTACGTGGCCTAACTTTTTTGTACACATTACACACTCTAACTATTATGGACATAAATTCAAGACTTTAATTTGTTATTCGTTAAAATTAGATGAAAAATTAAATATGAAATGAGTAAATGACCAACTCATTTAGTCAAAAGCTTAGCAAATTGATCAAAACTAAGATGTAAATTTGTCTAAAATTTAAACAATGTAGGGTGAGTAAATCCAATAAAATTCGTGAAAACAGTAAAAATGTCGAGTTTCGTTGTAGCAACAAATTAGTTTAATTGCGTTGGCATTAAATTTCATTTAAATAAGTTTGACAAAAATACATAACCAGTGGGCAAGAAGTGGACATGTGCATGAGTCACGATTGAAATTTTAGTTGAGATGATCATTTACACAACTCTATCGACCCTCAACCCTTAGAGCATCCACAATGGGAGTGTAATAGGAGTATAATAATTTAAAAATTTGTAATTTATATTTTTATATTAATTGTATAAGGTAATCATTGATTATGCATGTAATATATATTACACACATAATACATGATTACATTTGACACTTGTCA
>JAYMSZ010003910.1:0-10043 GCA_036897665.1 Pelargonium citronellum | reverse complement strand
TTTAGGGTTATTAGTAGGATTGATGGGCCCGTGTCCCGAAATTTAAGGAATCAAGTAGACAGGGAGGGGTGGGTCCTACCATGGCTTTGTTTTGGGTCTGGTTTCAGGCTTGGATGTATGGGGTCTCTTGTATGTACCAGGATATTTGAGCTTGCTCAATTAATATAAGATGTTTCCACTCAAAAAAATAACATTATGTAACAAGTCCGAGGTAACATAAGAATGCTGAACAAGGTCATTTACAAAATCGTGGGTCGAGCAGAAAAGAGAAGCTTGTTCATCATGCGAGGAATGGAAAAACAAAAATTTAAACTAAAACAAAAACAAAAATTGCTCCATCCCTATTCCTCTACTCTCCTTATCTCCACCCAACTATCACTCCCCAAATTTCAAGATTCCGGTTCTCATTGTCGCATTAGAAACGAGTGATTGAAACTTAACACCAATTGGTGATTCACTATTTTCTAAACTATATAGAATCATACTCTCGAATCTCGATGCATGCTAACTCAAGTTAGTCCTTCCACTTGTTGACGTACCTCATGAAAGCATTAGCAGGGTTTTTCCGAGGAGGAGCACGTACGCGGGTAGATCTCCGGAGAATAGCATCTTCCACTTCAATCTCGTGAGCCAATTCCTTCGAGTTCTTTTGGAGTTCTGAGCTGCAATATGGATTTTTTGGGACAAATGTGTACAAGTTAGAGCACATATTAGTGGAAGAAGCCGATTTGTGTTTCTACCCCTAGCATGTCTAATAAAAACCGAAGTTACGAACAGATGCAAGAGACAAAAAGAACTTGTACTGGTAATATATGTGCATAAATGCAACATGGTCGCCATTTCAAGGATATCGATTGAGTATTCAACAAAATTACATATAAAGTGAAATGGGCTACTATTTTGGTCTTTAGCTCCATCACCAAACAAATTTGGCATTGCCCAACCATTTATAAAATAGCCTTAACCATTAGGGTACCGTTCAAATAAATGCATAGGGCTATCATTTGCAAATACACAATAGTTTATTGATTTGGAGTTCAAATAATGATATTTGTGCGAATAAGTTACTTTTTGATGTGATCCAACACTTTAGTGACGCAAGTGATGCGTCAACACTGGGCTTCGACAATGATGTCAATGGATTAGGCTGAAATTCGCACAATCCAAGTGAAACAGGTCAACAAACAAGACCACAATGCTTTGTCATGTACCTTGGTCACATTTTCGTGTCCTAGCTCGTTTGAGGGGCATTCTGGTCCTTTTATTTATTTATTTACAAATAGCAGTTGCACGGCTACTTTCTTTAGCTTGTGTTTGATTCTATAATTTCCTAGAACTAGGGCTTCTATACCCTTCGTGTTCCGGCCATCATTTTCGATAAGAGTTGCATCCTTTTGGCCCATCTAATAGAGCAAACTTTGCCCTTCTAAATCTGAAAAGGGCTTAAATGTTTCCATTGGAGCCAAAATGAGCCATTGGAATATACTTCCCAACATAATTAGTAAACTACAAAATTCATTTTTTTCGTTCTAGAACAAGGCAGAGACTAACCATATTCTGTCATAGAATTTTTCCAATTGTCCGTGCAGAGCTTTCTCTCTCTCGCCCTTACAATTCAGTGAACCCATCAAAGCATCAAGCTGTTCAAGAATAGAATACAGTACTCAGAATATATAGAAAAGGGCAAATTGCAAATAAATACCCTAAACTTAACCCCATTTGCAGATAGCTCCTTATGTTTTTTCCGCCTTGTACTTTAAAATTTTCATTCCGGCAATGTGAAATTGTTGGTGATGGTAAGGGTGAATTGAGCATTTTGGGGTGGAAAAAAATATGATAGATAATGTGTCGTACATTTGATGCGAAAAATGCCAAACCTAACTGATAATGAAAAATTGAAATTATAGGGAGCTTGTTGTCGTGAAAAAAAGTACAGTGAATTATATGCAAAGGGAGCTAATTATGAGGTGTTTATCTGCAATTTATCCTGTAGAAAATAGGTAGAGCATTATACCTCTTCCTTGGTATTGTAGTAGCCCCACTGTTTGCAGTCGGGACTCTCAACAAAAATCCTCCCATCACGACGGAACCACCAGTACCTGTTGTAATCTCGGTCTCTACCCAACGAATTGGTGCGTACAAATAGCTTCTCCATTTCCCGTTCAAAATGTTCTTTCTGTGATAGCAAGAGTATCAAGAGTAAATAATAAAGCAAATAACATACCAGATTCTAAATGTACATAGATAAATTGAGAATTGAAGAAAACGGTGTGAAAGAAGATTACGGAGATAGATTCAACCCTCTGGTCTTTACTGCTCTTATCCTTTGCTTCCTCTTTATCACCCTTCAACTGTTTTTCTGCCTCCTCTTTATCGCCGTTCAACAGTTCTTGCACTTCTTCTTTATTGCCGTTCAACTGCTCTGCTGGAGCTTCTTTTTCTCCCTTCGAAGAATGATCTTCTCCATTTCCCATCACAGGTTCAGTCTTCAGTTTCTTGCCCGATTTCTTTGATGTGGCGTCCATGTGGTTCTTGTCACTGAAAAACAAATCCCGGCACATTTCAAATCATATGAACTCATCATAATTATGTCCCCTTAGTCCTAATGGTCACATTCTGCCTGGTCTGGTCCAGAACCGACCAGACTAGACCAAATTTTGCTAGGCCTAGTTGTATCTGTATATCAAAATCAACATAAAATAAATAAAAAATCAAACCTCTTTTCCATTGCACCGTTCTGTTGAGGCGAAGACACCTCACCGTTTTCTTTCTTTGCTACGTCCCCATTTTGTTCACGGTGATTGTTGTTGCTTGCTGATACAGGTGGGTCACAGCACGCACTGTCCAAATTACGCCCATCAATTACTTTATTGCCATCAGACCCAATCTTCAACCGCTCCTTCTCTTCTCTTCTCTTTTTACCTTCTTCCAGTGCCGCTCCTCTTCTTGTAGCTCCGAGTACAAGCTGCTTCTCAATATACTCATCCAACTTTCGCCTAACACGAGCTGTTTCGAGGGCTTGATTAACCAATTCACATAAAATTCTCAATTTAGATTGAGCATCTAACAGGCCATAGTGGCCACGCCTAATAGTCGGCGTCGCCGTGCATAATTCAGGAATGTTAATCATGTCTATGAAATCACACAAATACTCTGTCCATTTCATTAGCGTAATCTGATACAGAAAATGCAAAAAATCAAAATCCATTAAAATATATGAATTTGTGAACAACAGAAATTTGGGTGGATGTGAGACGATTTACCTTTAATTTTCGCTTTCTTTCCTGAAGAACCAAAAAATATTCGCCATTATCATTTATGAGTAACTGAAGAAGGACCATATGAGATTCTACGATGAGAACCAAATTGCTGTCCTTGTGACAGACAGCATTCTCAAAATCTTCAAGCGAGAATGGCCACAAGTGCAACAATCTACCAAAAGAAGAACAAAAATCCCAAACCGTTAAGAGATCCCCAACACAGTCCATTGGAACATTGAAGTCCGTTGACGGAGATGGGCGGTCAGTGAAAACTGGATCATCTTCACCAGGCTGCACTAACAAATCATCAATTGGATATTTGATGGATTCGCCTGCTTTGTCATCATCTGCAGATTAAAACAATGGGTTCAGCATTTTTACTGGTTCAGCTTACATAAAAGAGACCCAAATAATTTTAGGTCGGATACCCCACATGCCGAAACGCCGAACAAGCCCACACTTCTTGTGGGTCAGGGTCGGGAAAGGTCTTTTCAACCCTAACCCAAAAAAACACAGCCCAAACCCGAATTGTCAGCTCTACAATATATATACACCAATATAGTTCCGATCATAAGCTTACCTTTGTCAGTATCTTTTCCTTTCTTTCTTTTTTTCCTATTGCGTACTACAAGTCCATCCTGATAAGAAACTATGTCCTTCATCTCCTCTGGAGGATCAGTTGAAACTCCATGCTTCATTGCCAGTTCTTCATGAATCACCCATGGAGCATATCGGTAGGTAGATTCTCGAATAAAAGACTTCAAAACATTTCTACTATAAGGAAACTTTTTCCGAACCAGATCTTCTCCATTTACTATAGTACTTTCTGTCGTGTCCTTATTGCTGTCAAGCCAAGCTACCTTGTATTGGATTTTCTCTCCTTCCTCTAGAACTTCTACTATTTTACAAGAAAACTCACCATCATCCTTCTTTCCATACAATTCAAGACCAACATACAAGCGATCTTGCAACTTCGTAGCTATTTTGTCGGCAAGATCTTTCAGTGGAAGCATACCTGTCATAGCAAGAGTCCATGAAGAATTTGAGAAGATTTTATTGGATATTGTAGAGGACCAACTCAACTAAGAGCTTAAACTAATAGTTGAAGGCCAAATATTAAGCTAATAGTGCAAGCCCGTAATCGTTTTGAACATGTACTGGAATTTAACATATTTTCAATAGTGAGGGAGGTGCTTAAGCTGATAGTTAAAGACCCAATTGTAATTTTATACTAGTCTAATAGATATCATAACCATGTTGAGTTGAACCAACGGGGTAGTTGAAGAAGCACAAACTCAAATACCAAGTTATACATGCATGAAGATAAGCCAACGGATAATCAACATTTGTTTAACATATTCTTTTTTGTCCAATTTCACCATATCAAACACATACAAAGTACGAACCACTTTCAAAGCTACGTCATCCCCGCTCTTACCCTTACCCAATTTCCTTTTCCAAGCATATGCCAGCAAGACAATTACTGACCTAGGCATTATCTAAGCCATTCCAAACTAACCATCAGATCACATTCACTATCAATTCTTAAGACCAAACTACTTTGACCAGAAATGGCAATATATGTACAACAACTCACTGTTAAGGATTCGAGTGTGAGGGTAAACCTTACGGTGCATTACACTACTATAAGCTGATCTCCAATCTGCTTAGCAATCTAAGAATCCATAGATGCATACTTTTGCACGGCAACAGATATAAAAATAATAATCATAATAAATAACTTCAACAGCTTCTATCGCTAGTAAATATCAAACAAACGTCGGAGTTTTCCCCTTAAAATTACAACCCATAGCTTAATTGTCCAACATAAGTACAGTAATTCACAACTACAAGAAGCACTTGGGAAGTTCTGCTGATGGAGAAAACTAGAGTATGTCATATACAATAAGAGCCACCTATATATTATCACTTCATGTATCAATTTCCACAAAAAAAAAAAAAAAAAAAAAAAAAAAAAAAAAAAAAAAAAACTTATAGAGCATTAAACAAAAAAATCTTGAATAGAAAAAGACATGCACTTTGGAAGGCGAAAAAACACTTCACTATTAACATGAGCAATTAAGCAACCATACTGAATGTGAGTATACTGTCAGACTCGGCATCATACAGATTAAGAATTCAATAATACATAGATTTGTGTACATATATGAGAGGCTACTTGTTGAAAATAACAAAACAAGATACAAATTATGTATTTTTTTTATTCTAGGCCATCAGAAGAAAGAAAATACAAACAGAAAATGTAAAGTATATAGTAGACATTAATAATTAAAATTAATGAGTTAGGGCATTACTGAAATTAATGATTTCCAAAGCAGGTGTCATTAGCTCTTTCGGGAGCTTTTGAACTTTCTCAGCCGCATGTTTTTCTGACACCAAAGCCTCTTCGTAAGTCAAGTTAACTTTTCCAGTACTTTTACAAGTCCAAACTCTCTGGCGATAGAAATTTATCCGGTTTAGATATTCACTGATCCCATACAAGAAAAACAAGTCACGTTAATCACTTCATTTGAAAACTGAAAATGTACAAGAATGACAGAATTCAAATTAATCAGCTTTCTATCACATAGATATCAAAAACCTCCAATTAATTATGACCAGGCACTGTAAAACTGAGCCTTTTGCCTATTTGAGACTCAGGCATCATGAAACTTACTAAGTGATCAATTTAAATTTTAAAATAGCCATGATGTTGAAAAACTGTTATAACAACAATCAAAACTAAGACCTTTGGAGAAGAATACCGGTAATCACAAAATATTTCTTTTGTAAACCGAACTTGATATACAAGCATGTGAGGTTCCATCTCTTCTGGTGGTTCGGACAAAGCAAAAGGCTTTCTTTTCAACAAAGGCATTGTTAGAACTCAGTAGGATCCAATAAGCAGAATTTGATTCCTGTGACATATGCACCCACAGAGAGAGATATTACTATAGGGATAATCTCAAACACAAAATCACAAGGCATTTTGAATTCAAGACTGTCATGTGTGTAACTTAGTACTGCATAACTCAACGGATTTATTCAAAGGATTGAAATCTACGTAACGCAGCCTAATCCAATATTAAGTGCAAAAGAGACTAAATTGGCATATGCAAGAGATTTACATATTCTGAAGAGAAATGACAAAAGACATAAAATTCATCGTGTGAGTTCACTTCCATATTCGTCAAATTAACTGTAAGCACTAGAACAGGGCATTGAGAAAAACAAGTAGGCAAGCAAAATAAACCCAAAATCTAGTACAACACACCTAAATGTGGGTCAGATTAAATTCATAAAAGCAATGTAGATGGCTATACAAAAACCCTAGAATGCTGAAACAGCATGACATATCATCAAGACAAACTACAAACAAGAATGCAAAAGATACTAAATTTGCATATGCAAGAGATTGACATGTACTCGTACTGAAGAGAAACGACATTAAACAAAACCTTCATTGTGTAAGTTCACTTCCTATTCGGCCATATTACCTATAAGCAATGGAATAGGGCATTGAGAATAAACCTAAAAATTAGTACAGCACACAGAAAAGTGGGCCAATTTAAATTCAGATCACCAATGTAGCTTCCTATACAAAAACCCTAGAATGTGGAAGATAAAAAAAGTAACATTTCAGCAAGACAAACTAAAAAAAAAAGGTTCATAAAACCACTCCACGCAGTGTAATCACTTCAATCCACAATCTACACGAAACACAAATGTGCATGTAGATACAATCATGAACCAGCAAAATCAGTAAGCCCTAAAACATCATATCTCAAAAGCTTGACCTTTAAGGAAAAAAGGGGCTTCAATACCTCAAAATCAAAATCAAAACCAAAACAACACAACAAACGATCCAGAAATGAGCTCTATTCAGTTGGGCAGCAAAAACAAAACCCAGATTCCAAATCACCATAGAAGAAACCCTAGGAACTTCCTCTCCCAATTGCGATGAAAAAGTTACAAACTTTCACCCCAAACCAAACATGCAAAACCGAGAATTGCCAATGAACAACAAAACGAGCATCAAAATCAAAAACCCACTAGCCCATTGACGAGAAAGATTACTCAAACCGCATAAACGAAAGGGACAATCCTGTTCCCGCCAGAATCAGAATTTTGGAGTTGAAACTCGAAGCATAAGCTACAGTTAGTGGCGTTAATGGCTGCAAAAAAAGGAGCGGAAGAGACGAATCTTACAGTGAAAAGTTCCGGGAACGATTGGGAGCAAATGCGAGAGGCGAGAGGCGAGAGCTGTGGGAGTTGAGGTCTCTTCTCTGCGTAAAAATTGGGGCTTTTTTGAAGCTTCTCACGTTTTCTCTCTCTTTTGCTTCGTCTCTCGTCCCTCCTATGTGGGAAGCAAAAATACGAAATTTATTTGAGAGATGGTCTAAGTTGTGAGTTTTGCAAAGGAGCCCCTAATCTCTATCTTAATTACACTTGACTTGTCAACTTTGTTTATTTACTAATTTACTATTAGAGTAGCTAATTCATGGTGTAACATGACACAATCATGTCCTGTCAACGCGTCACATTTAGTTATCGTGTTATACGTCTCGTGTTCGTGTTTTGTGTTCATAAATGTGTTGTGTTTATTGTGTTGAATCGTGCAACATACAATCAACTTTCAGCACGACGCATACACGATACGCACACACGAATTGTTAGCTCTAATTATTACATTAAAGTCCTGACAAAATGATCCTCATTCCACAAGTCATCACTATTTCTTACAATCCAATAATAATCGAGCTTGGGTTGATAAATAGTGGCCCAATTAAGAAACATACGTACATTTTTCGGCATAGACATATGTTTAAACCCATACTCAAAGTTTGGCATGAGCTCGGCCAGTAAACCATTTTGCTATCATGATATTGCATAAAGGGTTGTGGACTTGTAAAAAGAGAATTGATAGACGTGCAAGCGTTTTTTTCTTTCGAATCACATGTTTCATCAGATCTATCTATGTTGAAACACTCAAGTGATACAAGTAACACAAATATATTTATTCTCGACATGCGCACTGTTTTGTCATGTCTAACCCAATGTACGTAATTAGAAAAAATTTCAAATACGTTGAACTTAATCTCATGAGTAGTTAGGTGAATCTCAGAAGTGGATCATACGGACCGTGAGTCGGGGTCGAACAAACTGTTGGTCCAATTGTATGTGAAATTGGGCTAACACAAATGAATCCAAACATCTATGTATCATCATCATACTCGTATAAAATAAATTCGTTAAGATTTCAAAAATTAAATTAAATTAAATTTGTCAAATATAACTAGTCATATCTGAAGTAATATCTAAACTTAAATATTATGTCGAGTTAATTCACTAATAAATAAATTATATTCGTGTTATGTAATTCATCTCATAACAAATCAATTTTAAATTTACTCATATAAAATATTACACTTCTTAACTCGACCTTTGAACACACTTGCCCCTACAACACAAACAAAAAAGGCACATGCATAAATGATTTTCTTGGTATAATATACAACACAACCATGGTTGCACAAAAAATAAAGAAATTGATTTGATAGTGTATGTAATGGTGCAGTCACTTTCATTGAGAGACCAGAGTGTGCATGTTGGATGGGGAACAAAATTTCATAACCAGTGAGACATTCTTGGACACTGTTTTTGACTGATTTCTTCACTGTGAACAACAAAAACATAAAGCTCCATATGTTTGACCTTCCCTAGGATCATTTAGTTGGTGTTTTCTTTTTCTTTTTCTTTTTTCCCTTCTCCCTAACATGTATCTTCAGTGAGAGACAAATTTAGAAATTTTATTTGTAGAAATATGTAGAGGTGATTATATATTAAGGGTAAAAAATCAAATTTAGTCTTGAACTTTGGTGACTCGATTCAATTTAGTCCTTGAACTTTTTTAATCAAAATTGGTTCTTGAACTTTCGTGTTTTGACCCAATTTGGTCTCTGAACTTTCAATTGATCCAAAATGGTCTTTCAACTTTCACATATTGACCCAAAATGGTCATTGCCCTTAAAGCATATATCAAAACTTTAGGGACCAAATTGGGTCAATATGTGAAAGTTTAGGGACCATTTTGGGTCAATTGAAAGTTCAGGGATTAAATTGGGTCAAAACATCAAAAATTACTGACCAAATTTGGTTAAAATAGTTTATGGACCGAGTTGGATCTTTTACTTAAGGGATGATTTGGTTGTCAGTCTAGTCTTACACCATTGTCTTTTTTTGTTTCCATATAACCATTGTATCTTTTCTATAGCCATTGTTGTTCCTAATTTGGGCGGACATAGTCATTGAAGCGGTATGGATGTTAACTCGTAACATATCAAACTCACGAATTTGACTAAGTCTCGATCATTAATTATTATTATTTTTTACTGATTTTTCTTTTGTTTTGTTTATTTTTAGTTTATAAATTACAAATAGTTCATTAAAAACTGTCAACAATACCATTTATTGATGCAAGGAGAATTAATTAGTTGTTGGGCCTGAGGTTGGGTTTAATAAAAGCTGTAGTAGGCATTGTTAGTTGAAAACAATGAAATACATTTTTATTAGTTTTGGCATTTTTATTTACAATCAACTCTATTTATGTGGGATCCTTTCTTTTTTTCTGCCGTTTTGAGAGTCGAATAGAGTTTTCGGTTGGCTACGGCTGCTCTTGATTTCAAAGCGGCGACAGTCTCTTGATTTTGCATATTACAAATTGCGGTCTTTCTCGTTTTGATAGCAAGTTAGGGTTTTGTTAGATTTTGCAGATTTGCGGTA
>JAYMSZ010003909.1:0-10044 GCA_036897665.1 Pelargonium citronellum | reverse complement strand
TCAATGAATTAAATGATGTGTCATCTCTCATTGTTCGACACATCATTTTGTACAAGTATTTTTGTACAAAGTTTGGGACATATAGCATTACTCTTAATGTTAACATTCAAATGAGATTCAAGTATATATCCAACACATTCATTACATAATTTTTATTTAGTTTCATAAGTTATGTGAAATAAATAATCACATACTTTCATTCGGAAAAAAAAAATCACAAAACTTAAGATTTTTTGTCGAACCACAGTTAAAAATATTTTTTCTTTTTTCAAATGAGAAAAAATATTAAAATCGTAATGTGACAATAATTGAAATTAAAGTGTAGCTTAAATCTCATTTTCATTTTGCTAAAGTTGATAAAAAAAAACAATTTGATGAAGAGAAAAAACACACAAACATTTTTGTCCTAAACATTGTTCATGATCAAATAAGAGCATCTCTCATGTAGAAAGATTTTCAAATAAGAGGTAGATCAGTAGATGAAAAAAAAATCAGTGAGTAGAGTCCTTTTGCATTATATATATATATAATATTTTTGTATATGTATCACATACAACTAAAAGGATTGCATAATCAGTTAAAAAAAATTGCATAATTAAAAGATAAGAAACAATAGCATATACACAAAACATCGAAGGAAGAAAAAATAAATTACTATAACCATCTTATATTTGGAATCTAAAAAATGCTAAAAAAAAATAAAAGAATGAAGGATGATAGAAGAAATTAGCTCACTGAAAATCTCATCAACATTCAGGAGTGCTACTGTGGAGAGAGTTAGCAAGAGCAGTTTTGAAGACTAACTTGCATCACCTGAACTGATTGTTTGTATTTGTATTCTCTTTACATCGTGGACTCTCTTGGGTCACTCATTGGTAGTTTTCTTTGTTGAGAATAATATGTTTCTAAAATAAAAGAGAAATGAAATGCATCCATTCAACTTCTCTTATTAGTTAAAGCCTTTACCTATTGTACTACTATGTATATATAATACATATTGTTATAGATAATGGTATTAGGTATTATTATTAGTTAATAAGTTTTTTTTTGGTAACCGATGGAATATGAAATGACAATATTGCTAGAAGTAAGGAGAGGCCACCAAATTGTTAGACTTGGTGATGCAGCAACTTCTAGTGCTTCCTCACCAAGTTTAACAATATATATGTTGATTTGAATACCTTTTAGTCTTAAATATATTACGATTAAAATAAGTTAAACGATGGTCTAACTATATTGGATACGCTTCCTAACATTAAGATATTGTGTATTCATTTTTGAATTTCTTAGATTCAATGATGTAGTACCAATTGAGCAACGCTATATGTACAAAAAATTGTACAAAATGATGTGTCAATAAATGAGGCATGACACATCAAAAATCATATTGGTGACTTGGTCGAATCACAACGCGCCACATGTGCAATTTGTCAAATAAAACGGGCGCTCTGCGCCAGATTTTCATAGGAGGGTGATGGTATCATATACGTCGTGTTGTTATTCGTCAAAATTAATTTTAAACTACGGAAATAAAAAAAAGTATCTGCCACGTAGATTGCCACGTCATTTTGTACAGAAAAATTTGTACAAAATTTTGTACATTTAGCATTTCTCATATTATATTTAATGTGTCATATCTATCTACTTGAGACATCATTTTGTAAAAAGATTTTTGTACAAAATTTTGTGACTGTTGTGGGCCTTGTGGCTGTGGGTGCCTAGAGATAACTGAAAAATAAAATGGAGAAAGGAAAAAAAAAACTGTCAGATTAGATTGCAATGGAAACAACTTCTTCATCGTGTTCAATTCTTCACAACATCCAAGTTTCCAGCATCACCTCTCCCTCTCACAGATTCCACAATGGAGCACCTAATTTTTATATTCCCAGCTTGTTTCCTTCATTTTCTTCCACTTTCCCCAGAAACTCCTATTTTCCCGGAAAACGTTCGCAGCTGGACCGGTTCACTGCTCTCAACTCACCCACCACCCCTCAAGATCTAAACCCACCTCCACAACTAGCCCTTCTTCTCGAAGTCGAAGGGTAGATTAATCTTGCATTTTTTTTAGCATCAAAAGGAAACAATTTTTTTTATTTTTCTTGATAAAAGCTTGATTTGTATTTTGATGCTCCAGTGTTGTTTCGATGCTTTTAGGGTTCTTATGGATGTTTATAGACTCGCCAATCGTCAAGCCTTCAATGTAGGTGCGGCAGATAAATCTTTTTTTTTTCTTTTTTATAGTTTTAATTGGATAAGGCAACAGTTTCGTGGTGGTGACATTTTCTTTTGTTCTATTGATTTAGCATTTAAAAAGCTTGGACTAGACTGTGCCAATTGGACTGAACCCATCTATGCAGATCTTGTAAGGTGTGGAATCAGTTAAGTTTGTCTAAACAAAATTACTAATGTTTTGCTCAAATGTGACCATTTGAGTTGGTCTTTGTTTTTTTTTTCATAAACTGGGAGATTTTCTCCAATACTTACGAAGGATTCGATGTTTACTTACCAGAAAAGGTGCTGGAGATGAAGAAAGGATGTTGATCTTGTATTTTAACCGGGTGAGGTTCTGACTATTCGAAGATACAGGAAGCTAATGGGTCTTCGTACCTTCCTATTTATTGTACTTCATTAATCTGTTTTTCTACATGTGTTCTCAACAGATTGGTTGGCCTAGTTCATTGCCTTCAAATGAAAAGAAAACATTCATGAAAAATGTTTTGCGTGAAAAGGTACTTAAGATACTGCTAGCTTATTACAAGATAATCTGCATTGATTTTTATCTATTATAAAGCTTTCTTAAAGTTCATGTAAATTGTAACTTCAGAAAATGAAGGTTTAAGTTTTGTACAATAAGCTACTTAACTATTGGTTAGTGGTTGGCAGAAAAATGCTTTGGACGAGTTTGTGATATCAGAGAGTTTGCCTTTACGGCCTGGAGTTGAAGAGTGAGTTTCCTCGTCCAACTTATATTCAAAATTACATGTTGTGCATTTGATGTTTCATGGTGTATTGCCCTTTTTGTTAAAGGCTTCAAGGTCTCTGACGATTATCAATGTTACCTTCTGTAGTGTATTCCTTTGGTATAATAACTGGTGAGATGTATTCTTTTGGTGCTAATCTTCATAACCAGATGAATATGTTTTTCTTTTCCGGCAAGTAAGTAGGCATCTAAGTATTGGTGCCCCAAGTTCAATCCATCACATCAAGAGCTCTAGCCTGAATACACCCTTTGAATGTAAAGAACTTTGTCTCTAATTCATGCTTATAAAGTATGTGTCTTCCCACTAATACTCCATGATTGTCTTTGTCTCCAAATCATGTCCTTAGATTTCAGCTCATAGGTGTCGTTAGACAAGAGCTTGTGTTTCCCCAATCCTCACTAATCCCCACGCTTCTCCTGAATATCTAAAAAAACTTAATGCTTCTCTCTCTTATTTCAATTTCTAGATATGCAAAAAAATGTATATTGTAAGTTCTGTCAAGCTTAAGGTGCATTTCTTTTCTTTCTTTCTTTTTCCTTTCTTTTTTATATAGGTAAACGAAAGTAAGTGTATGCTCCACACTTAGGTTCCCGTTGTAAAACTAATGTCATTAGTGGTAACAGTTATGCTACGTTTTTATCAGCAAAAGTTGATTATGCCAGAAAAATACTTGCGATAAGAGTCGGATTTCATGTTCAGAGTTCACTGGTTCA
This sequence comes from Pelargonium citronellum, assembly GCA_036897665.1. Lineage (NCBI taxonomy): Eukaryota > Viridiplantae > Streptophyta > Magnoliopsida > Geraniales > Geraniaceae > Pelargonium > Pelargonium citronellum. The sequence continues at coordinate 6,350 of JAYMSZ010003909.1, read as the reverse complement.
GCAAACTGGGCTGGCATATGGGCAAAAATTAGGTGAATTTTTGTGACCAAAATAATATCTAATGTTATTTTTATGGCCTTCAGTGTTTTAAAAGGCGGGAGGCGCATTTGAGGCTATAGGGTCCTTTAAACTCGAGGCGCGAGGCACACATTGAGGCGCGGGCTTTTTTGAAGTGAGGCACACTTATAAAATTTATTAAATAAATTAATAATTAAGCATGAAATTTACCAAAATATGTTAATAATATAGATAAGTTAGATAAATCTAAAAGACTAAAAATCATCAGCATCATCTAAGTTGTCATGTTCATTGCTAATTAATAGATTTGTAGTGTTTTAGAGATGTTTTATTTATCCCTTCAACTAACTTGCTGGACACCTTTATATAGGTGAGGTAACACTAACCATTTTGATTTTGGAAGCCACAAATGACTTTTCCGCTTTCAAAATTTCAATTTACAATACAAAAGTTGATTTTTGTATTGTAAATTGGACATTTTGAACTCTGAAAATGTCATTTTATTAAATGGACTAATTAAATACATTATAATTTGAAATCTGAAATCAGATTTGGTTTGAAAACACAGGTATAGGGTTATATATTTAGTGAGGCGCGCCTCTGCTGCGCCTCTTGTTCTGTTGCGCCTCGTGCACCTCGAGTGCGCCTAGCCTAAGTCGCCTCGCCTCAGCCATTTTGAGGCTCCAAAGTGTGCCTCGCGCTTCAAGCACGCCTCAGTGGGCTTTATTAAACACCGATGGCCTTCATTTTCCTCATTTTTTATCACAGTACCAAACTTTTGTTGTGTGCGATCTTTTCCTTTCCTGGAAGGTGATAGCTGTGTGTAGAAGCTATTTTTAACAATGTTATCATCAATTCTACTTTAGGTGATAAAATTTTATTCCATAGTGTCTCAGAACCAAAAGAAACCCAGTTTACATACTAATTTGAGTGTCACACTTCAGCATATTTACAATGCTTGCAGGGGCCCCCTTCACACTCTAAACTATTTTGCTTAATGACCTCTGTTTAGGTCCAAAGTTCCAACTGAAACTTAGAAACTGCGACTGAGACTAAAGTTTGTTAGGTATCTTAACTCTTAATTATCATGAATTTCTTAGCAAGTAGCTATCAATTAATAACTACTTGTTCAATTCTGAAATCCATTAACTATCTGTGTTGGTTTATGCTAAATACTCAAAATTGTATCCCATTATAAAGATTAAGAAGAGAACGACTATGATGGTCCCCTCCCTATGGCAAAGCTGTTAATCATCTCATTAGGCAGATTAATCTTCTTTTCCATATTAAGCAAAGAAGATTGTAACCCATGAATGCCATCTTCATTTGCAGTTTCTTTGATGATGCCTACCGTGAAGGAATACCTGTAATCATAGTTACAGCCTACAGCAAAAGTGGAGATAAAATGTGCAGGTAGTTTCTCCGAGTTAATTAAATTTATAATTATGAATCCAACAAATTAGTTATGATTGAATAATGTGGCATCATATACTATGGAATCTGTGTGTCTTTCCAGAAACTACACAAGGCCTTCAGCTAGTCATGATCATTGAACATTTGTTAAGTAAGAAAGTATACCAAGTTGTTGAATAGAAACACAGGTATCAGTACTATGACTCATGGAAGAACTTATACTTTGACCTGAGATGCATAATAATCATGAGAAAGATAAGATCTTGCAATAAGAAGTAACCATCTTTGTGAAACAATTATAGGCTACTCCGATATAAAATGTCTTTCTACTTTCAGACTTTGTATTTCCTAAATTAAATCAAGTTAGCCCTGAGGAACCTGTATAGAGTTATATGTAATTTTGTTGAAACGAATAATTTTGATAAATCAAGTTAGCCCTGAGGAACCTGTAAACAGTTATATGTTATTATGTTGAAATGAAAAGTGAATCATTTTGAGGAAGTTTATGCAAGTGTCCATTTTCAAAGTTGTAAGTAACAATATTTAATCTGAAGTGGAAAATGTTGTATCTGATTAGTTTACAAATGGACCATGTACGTGAACATGTAAGAGAATGAATATTTTGGGGCTGGGCTAATACAAGTAATGAGTACCTTTACCCTGGGGAGTGACAATATTTGGTCTATTATAACTAATCGTAGCTACTGGAATTCAGGAATCTCTTTCATAATTACTTGAATAGTATATTTCAACTTAAAGAGTTCAACTTCTTAACCTTATGTAATGCCGCTCCCATGATGCATGTTGGATGTGGATTTTATTAGTTTAGCGAAGAAAAACCCTTCTTGTCTTAGAGTGGGTTCATTTAATTGGTGAAGAGTAGACTGAGGTTCATGAGGCACCTATCTGATATCAGGCTGACTTCACTTGTAAGTGAAGTTAAGTTGTCTTATTTGTAGCTGTAACAAAGAAAAATTCCTTCTAGTGTACTTGGTGAGTGCCTGATCCATCATTAGAAACATTTAGACAAGTTCTTGCCTGTATGAAATGAATTATGATATGTATCTTGGGCCTCAATTCCTAAATGACTTATTGCAGCATGCTTGATAGATAGGAAGGGTCATGCTAATTTTATTTTTTTAATAATTTTGTAGATCCATTATAGAAAAGCTTGGCTCTGAAAGAATTTCAAAGATAAAGATAGTAGGAACTGAAGAGGTAGAACAGAGTTTTTATGGCCAACTTGTGCTTGGTAAAGGAGTATCTTCTGGTTTAGATGAGCAAATTGCTCAGGAAGCAAGGAAAGCAGGCAAGTTTCACTTATTGTTTTGGTTTTCACATGTTTGTTCAGTTACAAAAAGTGCAGAAGGTTAGTATTAAAAGCTCTTCTTCTTTTTTCCTTATTGGGCAGCATCTGCTGAGAAACTAAAAATAGCACAGGAAGTTGCATCAATGCTAAAGTTGAGTGTTGACCTTGATACTAGCTCAACTGAAAGGTTCATCCTATCCAGCTCACTTCTTCCTTCCTTTCATTTTATACATATATGATATATCTGCAAACTTTTGTCTGCAACTTCTCTTGGTTTAATGGCAAACATAACTCAAAGGAAATAAAACCAAAGCTTTATAGTTGTAACTTGTTTTAATTTGCTTACCAGATGAATTGAAAGTTCTTTTAAAAAATAAAATATTATTGGTGAAAGAATTATTATTAAGAAATGGTACTAGAAGGATAAACCGATCTTTAAAATAAGTATGATTATCTGAGACATTGAATTTTGGCAAAGTGTAACACCCTAGTTGAGGAATTTACTCATCCTTTTAGTATATGTTTAATGGGGTATGGTAAGGGGTCAAGCATCACATAATTTTTCTCATTATCATATTTTTATTTTAGATTTCTTTTTCATCTTTAACCTCACATTCATCTTCTTCAAATTATTTCTTTTTATTACAAGTAACTTACACCCAATATTTAATCTCGAAACTCTTTTTAGTGAACTCTCAAAATTTGAAAGAAACCCATTCATTTGCTCTACTTTTGACTATTTTTCCTGTATTTCATTATTCTAAAATATTATGCATAAAACTATAACAAAAAAAAAAAAAAAAAAAAAAAAAGGAACTTTGAGCTGAATATGAATGACACATTCACATACATTGACAAGTGATACAACAACAGAAGCAGAATGGAACATATACACAAAGTGTATCTCTGGGAATAGTTGGATGAAATGATAGAAAAAATCAGCAACTACCATTGATTTCAATTTCCAATTAGCACAAACAAATGAGACTTGATCATACCTCTTACAGAAAGAAGCTTTCATGGAACACAGCAATAGGACCATCTCCCATCTCGTGATTTGACTGACTGCTACATTAACCCCTAGCTGACAAAACATCCAAGTGGCTCAAACAACGGGATGACAGATCCTCGGGCCTAAAACTCTTTCTTGAATTTCTATCACTGTGAGTGTTACGTTCTTGTTTCTGCAGATGCTCTTTATAAGCTGCCGCTTGCTGTAGATGCAGCATTGCAATCATGCTAACAGCAACCAAAGCAGCATTACCAAGTATCCCTCCCACGTGATCCAACTTAAAAGATCTTTTCACAAAATTAAAACTTGAAAGGAGTACTTTGACGAGATTATTACACATTCCTTCGCGGCTTCCACACTTCTCACCAGGACTTGATGGAGGACCATAGACGTTCTCGTGTGAAACAAAGCGACCAGCGTCATGTACATCTCCCACAAACGCTAGAGCTTCTTCAATGACTTTGTAATTCGGACCACAATGGTCTGCCAATCTCATTGCAAGAACAATCCGGCTTTGCTCTAATCTTGCAATTGCAGCATCTCTCTCGGCCCGCTGCTGCAATTGAATAGTCTGTAAGACAGAACAAAATGGCATGAATAGCTGCTCCATACGGATTGTGAATGAATGAAAAAAAAAAAAAAAACTGGGACAGCAAAATCTGGGCCTTATTAATGGTAAAAAGGTATACACAAATTTTTTGCGAGGATTATAGTGAGATGCCATTTCTCCAGTCACCAAGATGGCCATTGTTCGACTTGTGTAATCTATGGCAACAATAAGCAATTGATCCCATAGTTAGTTTGACATAAAGAATTCTTTTCTCAATGGCGACTTACAAGAGGAAATACATACGGGACAACCACTTGGATTTGTTGCTCCAGGAGAGTCTAGACTAGTTTGCAAACTATGCAAGTCTCTCTCTGGTTTTAAATAATCTCTCAGAGATTGATTTGGTAGATTCAGTAATGTGGTTAAAGTAATTGGCATGACACGAAATGGCGTTGATCATTTTGTCTTCTATTGTCAATCATCATCACAACAACACATCTACTAAGTAATTTATGTCAATAACATTTTTATATATAGGACTAGGAATGATAATGAAGGAGTCCAATAGATGAAGTATCATTTGCTTAAGCATTTTTAAACCAAAGACTTGGAAAAACACAATTAGTTCTTGGGAATTGAGGCGATACAGTCGCATGGTACAGTTTCAATATCTCAACGAAAGTATGCTCGGACATTCTTGATTATTAGACTAGGGATGTTCAACATGGTAGACATAGACTCGAGTCGAAAACCAGACCAAATGATAATTGAAGACCATGACCGGACCGGATCAACCAAATAAATAAATAAAATTAAAAATAAATATTTTGGGGTGGGTTAGATGCCAAACAGGCCACACTCTGATAGATCCAAATGTGAAACTTCTTTTAGGACAAGGCAAGCCTCCAGCATATCAAGGCAAGTATCAAATCCAGTAGGTAGATTCAAATATTTCACAGTAATTCAATCAAATTGTTAGAGAACCAACTCAACTAAAAGCTCAAGGTGACCCAAGTGTGTCCGAAGAAATAGATAGGAGCTCATTCCCGATTTCAAGTGGACTGAACAGATAGATAGAATCATTTTTTCCCTTTTTAAACTTTATGGGTGGACCGAAGGGATAGATAGAAGCTCATTCCCGATTTTAACTTTTGCGGGTGGCCCGATAGGAGAAGATAGAGTGCCCAAGTGGGCTTGAATGATTAGATGAAGAGTTATATAGAAAGCCCAAAGAAGAGAAGATAAAGAGCTCAAGTGGGCTTGAAGGATAGATGACGAGTTATATAAAAGGCCCAAAGAAGGTCAATCCGTCAATGAGAGAGAATAAATAAAGAATTTAATTATACAAATTTTGGGGTGTCATGAATTGAGCCTGTGATCCCAGGCTCTGATGCCATGTTAGAGAACCAACTTAACTAAAAGCTCAAACTTGTAGTTTAAGTCCTCATTTAATACTATATTCCAACAGAGAGGACAGAGGAAAAGAGTCAGAGAGGAGACGAAAAAGAAGGACATGGTTAGGTTTGTGATTTGATACTTGCAAGGTGTTTGATGAAATGTCTGTGAAGAAGTTGAGCTAAGTATTGATTTGATTTTTGATGGAGTTTTGTTTGTGAATCCATCTATCAATGCTTTTTTAGCCACCATCAACCACGAATAGCCGACAAGGTCCACAACAATGATTCTTCGTCCACGTCGGACTCCGAGAAATCATCTTCTTCGTCGATCAAGTTCAATCGAAGAGCCAAAAGCTTGAGAGAGAAGATAGTGGGAGAGAGAAGTGGAAGAGAGAGACTTCTAATTTTCATTTCATTTTTAATTTTTTTAAAATAGTATCCACATCAGCATATCCATATCATCGCTAAGATTGTGTGAGTTTTTGCCACGTCAGCATATTATTTACACATCATCATTCGTCAGTTCACGTCAGCGAGTTTAACGGAGCCATTGACGGGGTCTAACGTTGGGTACTCAATTGGGTTGAAAACTGAAGTGTGGGTATAAACTCTGGTACAATTATAGATTGGGTACTAAATTGGGTTCCAGCC
>JAYMSZ010003908.1:0-10045 GCA_036897665.1 Pelargonium citronellum | reverse complement strand
TTTGTTTTTCAACCCATTTTAGTCCCCACCGTTAACTGATCCGTTAAGTAGCTGACGTGGCAGTTAAGTATTTGCCGGCGACCGGAAAATTCATGAATTGAATTTTCCGGCGACGGAAAATTCAAAACATGAATTTTCAGGCAACCCAAAAATAAATCCTTCAGAAAACAAATTGCTTCAACAAAAAAAATCAATTAAGATTCATAGCATGTTAAATAAAATAAAGAAAAAATTCAAATTGAAACTTCAAACATCAAATTGAAACAAAAATTTCAGAAAATCCAAAAATTTCAGAAACCCCCAACGCCTCGTGTGCTTTGTCGCCTCCCCTGAAACCCTCGTCGATGACCTCGTTGTGCTCCGCCTCGTTGTCGGCTACAACCTCGACTCCCTCTCTCTCGAAGGTTCTCGGCGGCCGGTGCGAGGTTCGTCTCAGATCTGAGCTTTGTCTCAGATCTCCTCCCCTGAAACCCTCGTCGTGCTCCGCCTCGTTGTCTGCGACAACCTCGACTCCCCCTCTCGAAGGTTCTCGACGGCTGGCGCGACTTCGTCTCAGATCTGAACTTCATCTCAGATTTGGGTTTCTCTTCTTCTCCGGCAGCCATAAATTGCCAATTCGCCGTCTCGCCTCCCTTGCCTCTTTCGTAGCCGATCCCTCCGTCCATGACCCCTCCGTCGGTGAGATATGGAAGTGATATATTTATAGTTGTAGAGCTCCGAGGAAGAAGACGATCAAGTTCTGGGAAATGGGAGAAGAAGGCTCGCACGTGCGTTTCACGTGCTCAAACAACCGTTATTTTTTGTCGTGGTTCATCATTTGATTTTTTTGGTTCACCGGGAAATTCATATCTTGAATTTTCCGGTGGCCGGAAAATTATAACTTGAATTTTACCGGTCGCCGGCACGCCACGTTATCGAGTTAACGAAGTTTTTAACGGACAGAGACGGCGGATACTAAATTGAGTTCAAAATTAAAATTTATGTAATAACTTTGGTACCATTAAACTTTAAGTATTAAATTAGGTTATAGCCCAAAGATTGGGTACAATTCGGGTTTTTAGCCCCTCAAGTTATTATTCACAACTTTCCTTTCTAACTTCCTTTAACCCGCGGTTTTTCTTCACTCCACCCCTAAACTGAGACCCCACAGCCACAGACCTCACATACACACGAACCAGACTTCTCGTCGCGATTCGATCACAAATTTCTCTGCGAAACCCTAACAGAGCAAACATGGGACACGGTAACCTAGATTCGCCGAGATTGATTCCTGTATCGATTCGTCGTCATTGTTTGTGTATTAACATTGCACTGTTTCGATTTCAGGCGGCGACAAGAGCAGGCCGAGCAAGAAGTCCAAATTTTCGTCCAAGGTTTATCAAATTCACGAACCGTCTTGTCAAATACGTGTTCAGGTTTTGTGTAAAATGTTTTGGTTCAAGAGTCTCTTACAATCTTGCGGTTTGTGCAGGAGGATCACCGGAGTTCAATGATGGAAGAAGAGGATGTTTATTTCGGCGAAGAAGCTGAGGAAGATCCTCGAGCTGGTACCAGTTTCTGCTCTTTTTGAAGTTTTGATTAATCAATATAATGATTTTATTAGGGGTTTTTGGTTTTGATTTGATTGATTGTTGTGGATTTGGACTAATTTTGTGATTGATTTGAGGTGTGAACAGAAGGGAAAAAGAGGGATTTCACTAAGTTAGAATTGAAGGTTGATCATGCTAATAGGCCTCTTTGGGCTTGCTCGGATGGTCGGATATTTTTGGAGACAGCATCGCCCTTATATAAACAGGCTTACGATTTTCTGATTGCAATAGCAGAACCTGTTTGCAGGTACATCACATTGCTTAAATGTTTGTGTTTATGGATTAGTTGACAAGGGGCAGAGTAATGATTTATGATTCTGTTTATGTATTGTGTTATAGGCCAGAATCGATGCATGAGTACAATTTGACTCCACACTCGTTGTATGCTGCCGTGTCTGTTGGTCTGGAAACAGATACAATTGTGTCTGTTTTGAACAAATTGTCCAAGACTAAGCTTCCTAAAGAGATGGTTGATTTCATATATGCTTCAACTGCCAATTATGGCAAAGTGAAGCTTGTACTGAAGAAGAATCGCTACTTCATCGAGTCCCCATTTCCGGAGGCAAGTTGTTTATGCTGTCACTTTCTTTGGGTTTTATGACCTTTAGGGTTACATTTTGTTGTTGTCTATGGTTTGATGCCAATGATGCACATGGTGTATGCAGGTATTAAAGAAATTGCTTAAGGATGAAGTTATATCACGTGCAAGGACTACTTCTGAGGTTTGTTACCTATAGTAATTTAATTAATTCTTCCTGGCCCAATCTATGTTGAATAATTCATGTCCATGAATTTACTACTTGTTTAGTAGGTCCGTTTCTTTGCTCCATTTGGTCACGGAGACGTGAATATTCAATACAACTCTACCTGTTTGTTGTATTTCCCCTAATGCAATCATCATTTACTTTCCCGAGTGTTTATGTTATTTGAAAATGGGGTTTATTAGTATTTCAGACTTCCAATAATCTCAATTCTCAAGGTCAAGGATAGTGATTAAGAATGGACATATAGTGAATCGTGTCTCTTCTGAGTTGATATTTATTCTTTGGTACTTTCTGTATGGGGATCTCAGGGAAATGATGGATTTACTATTAGCAAAGCAGCAGGTGAGATGAGTATTAGTCATGATGATCTGCTGAACGAAGCTGAACTGGCAGCTGCAGCTGAAGAGAAAGAAACCCACTCATTTGAAATTGATCCTTCTCAGGTAATGCACATAAAATCATTTATTAAATATGCATATATATGCATATATATATATAATTTAGTGTCTATAAGCACCGTATTTTCAAAAGACGCGCCCCATGCGCCGCGCCGTGGCTCCAGTAGGGGTTTGCGCCATCGTGCGCCTTGCGCCATAAATAACTATGAGTGCCATTGAATGTTTATAAATTTGGAACTCTAGCTCAAGTAATTTCATTGTTTGACAGGTTGAAAATGTTAAGCAGCGTTGCTTGCCAAATGCTTTAAATTATCCCATGTTGGAGGAGTATGACTTCCGAAATGACTCTGTGAGTTACTCATCCAATAATCCTGATGTGTATTTTGGATATTTAGATTGTGTAGTTGGTCATGTTGAGTGAAATAAGATTCAGCTACTCCATTTGGCTCTCAAGATCTTAGAGCTCGCTTATCTATTATCCTACATTAATTGATGCTTTGATCACACTATAGGTCAACCCTGACCTGGATGTGGAGCTAAGTCCTAAAGCACAACCACGGCCGTATCAGGAAAAGAGCCTCAGTAAAATGTTTGGAAATGGTAAAATTATGGTTTTTAGCATGTATGCATGCAATAGTTATGTCAACCAATTTTAACATGGTCCCCTCTGTAAATATATTTAAATGACTTTTTTTTGGATCTTACTATATAACATATTTGCTGGTGGATGTTTCTAGCATCATTGTGATTAAGAAATTTGTTAAGAGCATGGAAATGATAGATTTAGCAGAAATTATAAAAAGAAAATAAGACTATATTGTAGGCTCATTCCAATTCCAATTCTGATACTTGTGACAAAGCCTTAAGCAACATTCAAATATGCTGCACTTTGTTGCTATTTCCTACTTCTGACTCTTTTTTGCTCAACTTAATCATTTTCAAGCTTTTTAGATGCATGGTAAAATTAAAATTTCAAGTTTGACTGTGTTACTTAGGATTGAAATCAATGGTATATTTATTTTTTACTTGAAAATCCAGGTAGAGCGAGATCTGGCATTATTGTGCTACCCTGTGGTGCTGGAAAGTCATTAGTTGGTGTTTCTGCTGCTTGCCGTATTAAGAAAAGCTGTCTATGTTTGGCAACCAATGCTGTGTCAGTGGATCAATGGGCTTTTCAATTCAAGCTATGGTCAACCATAAAAGATGAAAACATTTGCCGATTTACATCTGATAGCAAGGAAAGATTTCGTGGCAATGCTGGGGTGGTTGTGACAACATATAACATGGTTGCTTTTGGTGGTAAACGGTCTGAAGAATCAGAGAAGATTATTGAAGAAATAAGGAATAGAGAATGGGGGTTGCTTCTCATGGATGAGGTAACCTAATGGGTTCATAATTGATGACCCTCTTAACATTAAGATTGCATAACAAGGCATGCATTGTGGGATAATGTATCCATCTTGTCTCCAGGTGCACGTTGTTCCTGCCCATATGTTTCGAAAGGTCATCAGCATAACTAAATCTCATTGCAAACTTGGACTGACTGGTATTTATGTCTACAATATTATTAGACCAATGCTCAACGTTATGTTTGCATGTTTCTTTGCTGAGAGTTGATATCTTCATGGCTGATCAATTGTAGCAACGCTTGTCAGAGAGGATGAAAGGATCACAGATCTGAACTTCCTCATTGGGCCCAAATTGTATGAAGCAAATTGGCTGGATCTAGTTAAAGGAGGATTTATAGCGAACGTGCAGTGCGCTGAAGTATGGTGTCCAATGACAAAGGAGTTTTTTGCTGAATATCTTAAGAAAGAAAATTCCAAGAAAAAGCAGGTAAGCCAATTTAAAATTGCCCTATACTGAATTTTAAGTTATATAAGGAGACTCCATTCATTTCATCTATGTAATAATAATTTGCTGTTCTAATTTTAAGACATCAACGTGTCTATTCTATACAAGTTCTGGTTCGAAAACATAGTTACCCAATTATTATATGGTATCTCTTTCATCGGAACTAACTACCCTATTCAAAACTTTCATATTATCCTTATTTCTGAAACCGCATTGCTTTTTAGTAGTTAGCAGATTTTCTGACATCATTACAATTTACATGTGCATATGTTCAGATATTTGATTATATTTTCTCTTCCCATATATTAAATGATTATTTACACTTTCAGGCACTTTATGTTATGAACCCTAATAAGTTCAGGGCATGTGAGTTTCTCATAAGATTTCATGAACGTGAGCGTGGTGATAAGATAATTGTTTTTGCTGACAATCTTTTTGCACTCACGGAATATGCAATGAAGCTTCGGAAGCCCATGATTTATGGTGCTACCAGGTTGCCCATGACACCTGTTGCTTATCAAACTACTCTCTCGCCTATTTGTTTAATTTCTAAGCAGTATTTTACTTGTTGTTTCATGTCTCTGCACAATGTACAGCCATGTCGAGAGGACAAAGATTCTCGAGGCTTTCAAAACTAGCAAGGATGTTAACACTGTCTTCCTGTCTAAGGTATTTTCTGCGAAAAGTTGTACCTTCAGTTTGCTATTCAGTATTTGCATCGAGTCTTAGAGCATGACTTTGACACAGTTTTAATAATAATGGCTAGACTACTTAAACCCAACGAAAGAGCAATTTCACTTATATTGTAACATACATTGTTGTCATGGTCTATATTGGACAGTGTAGTTGATAAACATGGTGCAATGTGAGGACCTTTTGGGTTGGTTGTAAGTTCTGGTTGACAAGAGTTCTAAACATTTTATCTCTATTGTTTTGGTTTGTTCTTCACACCAATCTTTTGAAGTATTGTTTGCTTATTGTGCTTGATTATAGGATTATGTGCTGCACCCATAACACATTGGTTTTCCCGCTTCTATTATTATAGGTTGGTGATAATTCAATCGATATTCCCGAGGCAAACGTGATCATTCAGATTTCATCACATGCTGGTTCAAGACGTCAAGAAGCCCAACGATTGGGTCGTATTCTTAGGGCGAAGGTTTTCTTTTTTTTTTTCTTTTATATATATTTCATTTTAGGCGGTAAATCGTAGCTTCAGTTTGACACTGGATTATTGGTACATTTAGCCCATCAACTAGTATATAAACATGGTTAAATTTTCAATTGGATTGACACTTGACAGGGTAAATTGCAAGATAGAATGGCCGGTGGTAAAGAGGAATACAATGCGTTCTTCTACTCTCTTGTTTCAACAGATACACAGGTATGCATCTTTTTCATTTGAACTTGTATAATATTTTCAGTCGTTACTTGTAACTTGAATGCTTTGCTGACTTGGTACATAACTTTCTTATGTGACTTTTTTTTCTTTTTTCTTTTTTTGCAGGAGATGTACTACTCAACCAAAAGACAACAGTTCTTGATTGATCAAGGTTACAGTTTTAAGGTACGCCATGTATTCTCTCTTTATTGTAATATGTCTAATGTGATGCTTCTTAGAGCATGCTTTATATGTGTTACTGGCTAAGGGACGGATCTATAGTTTTTATTTCATGGGGGCAAACTATAATAATGAAAATTTCATTTAACTATTGGGGAGGTAGCTGCCACCTCTATACCTTTAGTAGATCCGCTCTGAATCAACTATAGTTTTAGCTTATCAAGTCTAAGAATGATATGGCTGTCCGGCAAGTACTATTAAGCACATCAAACTATTGAACCATAACCAATCTATCTCATTTGTTTTGTGACTGGCTGCTGATTTACGCTTCTGACAGGTTATAACAAGTCTTCCTCCAGCTGATACGGGAGCTGATTTAAGTTATCATCATCGTGATGAACAATTGCAACTTCTTGCAAAGGTTGCCATCTTTTGCTTCTGTTACTCAGTAGTGCTTTTTTTGAGCCAAATGTTTCTGACATGTTGTGCATGCCAGGTTCTGAATGCTGGTGATGATATGGTTGGTTTAGAACAATTAGAAGAAGATACCGACGACATAGCCCTTCTGAAAGCCCGTCGAAGGGCAGCATCTATGAGTTCAATGTCTGGTGCAAATGGGATGGTTTACATGGAATACGGGTTGGTTTCCCATTTCACTCACTTTTGTAGAATTCAATTAGGCCTCGGTTCTCACAGGGGGATACATATCCGAGAACCACTTTTGCTTTTTTGTAAAGTTGGCAATTCAAACCCGGACCCACGTACACCAGAAACCCCACTTGCACTTTGCAGGTTCGGGTCACATTAAATGGACCTGCTAAAATTTTGGGTTGGTTTTGTCAAGAAATATACATAGATTGGGTCGTGCAATCCAAATATCATATACTACAAGCTCAATCCGACTGCAACCTGCACCTCTTGCCGGATGGGTTCGGGTTAAGCATTTTCAACCCGAAACCCATATTGCCAAATGCCAACTCTAGTTTCTTGTCTCCTATCATTTGTTTATTACCTTCAATGCATTTCTTCCATATGTGGGGTCACATCTTTTATTCTATTTTCATTGCAGCGTTGGCAAACGTCCTGGACAGGGCCATTTGGTGAAGCCTAAGCCCAAGGATCCGGCCAAGCGACATTATTTGTTTAAGAAGCGCTTTGGCTGACACTGAGTACTACACAACAGACATTATTGCCGGTTTTTTTGGGGTTCTCTATCTCATCCTACCTGATATGGTGAGTAAATCTAAACAGATTGTCTCAATGTCTATCGAGGAAACTAGAACAAAGTTACAATGCTTTATTTACTCGATCCTGTAATGACAGTGTTCATATCTTGAAGTTTATATAATATCTATAGTAAAATACGTGGGATTCCAATGAATTATATGTTTTGTGCTTGTAGATGATTTATGGAAGAAAAGTCTTTATTTTCATGGTCGTTGAGTCTTGTCTTGAGTCATTTTTAGCTCCATTCAAAAATACGAAAGTACTAGAGAGATCTGTCTATAGTCATTTTGATAGTGAATACTAGTGAGCCTAAATTTCCCTGGCAACTTACTAAAGGATAGAACCAGCAAATAAGAATTTCGGATTCGTGCGGTTTAAAAATTGTGCTGAGAGCTTGAAATTCCTGACAAAAATTCCTGCCAGATCTGAGTCGCTTGCCCATGACCGAATCTGGCTCAGTCAGCTCCTTCTCCGGCAAATGTCTTGCTTCGCCGGAGCACCTGCCTGCTGCTATTGTCTTTAAAGTGTCACTCGAATCTCAGTCAGTTTCAACCGGCCACTGCTGACCTTGCTCATTGGGCCACCGCTGACCTCTGTTCGTTCTGCTCCAGATCTGGGCTCGCCTCTTCACTGGAGTCACCCTTATTCTAGTTCTCGCCGGCCCCCTCACACCGCCGCCTCTGCCGTTGCACTCTTATGGATGGTCCCCCCCTGCTGGGCCTACTACAACCCCCCCTTCTTCGGCCTCCCCGGCTCCGTCCTGGTCGGAATTCATGCACAACCCCCCGCCGCATCAACTCTTTTTTCATCACTGAAACTTTCCATTTCGGGTCACGCGCGACTAAGCCATCTCGTCGTCGTCGTTTCATGCATTTTCCACGTCTCTCCGGCATCAAGCTCATCGGAATTCATTGGTTCAAGTGACCTTCATTAATGACGTTTCAGTCCTCAATCACATTCTCCAATTGTGCATTCATTATATTGTTGGCTTGGGAACCTCAATTGTCTTTTTCCTACTCTGTCTCGGGTCTCACACAATCTCTCACTTACCATTAATGTTTTAGTATTTTCAATTTGAGCATGTTGCTCTTTCACGTTTTCACAAGCCTTGGACCTCCAGCAAAGCAAATTAGAATCTCGGATTGGAAGGGATTTGTGCAGGTTACGAGTTTTGTATAAAGAATGTGCTGGTGAGTATAGGGTTGCTCCATCCTCAAATTTACTATACCAAACCTGACCTGATAATCAATTAGGTCTATTTTATGCGACTCGAGAAAAGTCCTCAACCTTTTGTTGCCTAGGGAAGCTTGATCCCAATTTCACAAAAGTTGAGTCTGACATAGCTGTAAAATGAATAAACTACAATTTACTAGGAGAGTTTGTTTCATTTTTTGGAAAAAGTAGTCCACCATAGATGGAAAAGTCTTAGTTTTTGTCTCTTTTCGAGTTGGGCTCTCCTCTTAAAATGAGATTGAGGACGAAAAACACGCTAAATGAAAAACTTGTTCATTTCGAAATAGGTCCACAGAAGGGAATTTGTGTTTTATTGAATTTACAGTTATATGCGTCCTACTTTCTTATTTGGGAATGAAAGGAGATACGGGTTCTTCAAATGACAATGAATCCTACTTTACAGATTTATCAAATTTATCTCAACTTGAATTGCAAATTGAAGCTCAAGAAGATGCTAGGAGACAGCTAAGAAGCTTTGAACTAACACTGTCACTGTAAAATGAAGTTGGTGAGAGCTTTTGTGATGGTGATTGAAGTTTTATTTGCAATGGATTCTTATTATTTTTCACAAACAGTAGAGGAATTTTTCAGCCACTGTAAATGCAGTGACCTAGCCATAGAATAGAGATAGTCTCAATTTGACTGCTTTTTGAGACATTCCTTGTGCTCTTCTTCATACAATTTGTCCCTTTTGTCACTTGCCACTTGCCACTTCCCACTCATCAAGTAAAGAAAGCATTATATGATCAATATATAGTCCCTTTTGGTCTTACATTTTCGTCTCAAAATAAGTATTTTTTTGCATTCGCATCCTTACAAAAGCATGAAAGTGGACACCGATTTTTTTTCTTCCATTTAAGTTGAGCTACACAATAGGAGACAGCTCTCCCCTTTTAACCCAAAAACCCACCCCACCCGACACAATGAGATTAGAACCCACGACCTCCCTCATGGAGATGTGTGTCTTGACCATTGCGCCACCCCCGAGAGGGCGTGGACACCAATTTATGAATGAAGTATTTTATTAGATAGAGGTGGCAATTTCGGGTTCTGAGTTGGGTTTCTGACGAGATTTTACTTTTTTTATATAAAGTGTGAATTTGTTCGATCCAACTCAAAATTTCTCAAGATAAATTTTTTTTTTATATCAGCAACAAGACATCATACTTGAAGTAACATTGTTTCTCACTCCCTTTGGGAGCGTCACCCTAAACCCCACCCCATAAATCCCACCCCATACCGTAGACAAAGAAGCTCGAACTCGAGACCTCAGAGGAAATCCGAAGTGGTATTAACCACTTGGCCCAACATGTCACAAGATAAGTTTGACATGACCCAAAAGTTGGTCGAAATGGATCGAATTTCAGGTGTCCGCAAATTTGAGATAAGTTCTAATATTAGTGGATCCCACTAGGATCA
>JAYMSZ010003907.1:0-10046 GCA_036897665.1 Pelargonium citronellum | reverse complement strand
GCCCTTTACCCGTTTGCCTAGTAAGGCACTGCACACGACCCCTCCCACGTGAATGTATCTTGTCATCAACCATATGCTTCAATCTTTGGTAATAAGTTGGGCCAAGGAATATCATAGCAGGGAGTCGCCGCCCAGTATGGCCATTATACATAGTCTCAAAACCACGCATCTGGTACCCACATTTGTGAAGAGCTTTGCTGATATTATCCACCTACAGTACCAAATAAGAGGAAAAGATTTTGAGAACTTCAATAATTCTATTTTGGTTTCCAATTGAGTAAACTACCCAGTACCAACAAGATTCTTCTTTCCTTTAAGTACCTTCAATAATCAAAGACATGCAGTACTTCCATGTAAAACAAAAATTGAAGTTCTATGCAAATGCAATCATATATAAAACACCACATTACCCACCAAATTTGAAGTGAAATTATGAAGCGGAGGTTTGAGAAAAATTAATGGATAAAAAATGCAAGGAATCGCAAGACCATCAAACAACAAAATCCTTGTAGAAAGTAGTTTTTTTTTTCCAGATTGAATTGATCCACTTAATCAAGTTTTAACAAGTGTTGTTTAAGTTGGTAGCGGATTTTACTATGTAAAGCTCCTTTGACAACTAGCATATGACTATAACATTTCCATGACCAGGAAAGGAAGCCCAGCACATGGTCCCAAATTGTAATTGATTAAAGGGGAGCACATTGTGACCAGGCAAGAGCAGCTGGGAAACCATTAACTATGATACCATAGATCAAAACATTTCAGACAAACTTGGTGTAAAAACTAAGGAGGCATTTGGATTTTTAGAAATTGTAATGGGAATATGTGAATCGAGAATGAGAATGAGATTCTCATTCTTCATGTTTGGATTAGGAGTTTCTGGTCATTAGAGTGGCTTTGGAATCAGAAACTCATTCCCATTCCAAAAAAATTAGTCCATAGCTACCAATCTTACATTAACATGATGTAATTTATAATTCTAAGACCATAACTTACAGTGACATCTGTAAATGGAGTTGCATCCCCTTCCTTTCCCATGTGAGCAGCAACTTTCCCCATGATACACTCAATAAGCTGGCCTATAGTCATTCGAGAAGGAATAGCATGTGGATTCACAATGATATCTGGTGTGATGCCTTCCACTGTCCATGGCATGTCTTCTTGAGTATAAGTCATGCCTACTGTTCCCTTCTGACCATGCCTACTGCTAAACTTGTCTCCAATCTGAGGTATTCTGACAGATCTCACTCTTACTTTAACAAATCGTAATCCATCAGCATTTGTTGTCAGTAGCACCTAATAAGAATTTGATGTTAGGTTATACACGGATCGTAGCATGTCCAGTGTTAAATCATTACAGGAAGCACAAACTGCAGAGCATATCTGAAATTGTACTGAGAGTCTGAGACTAGAGAAGATCTTGAGTAAAAACGTCATATTCAGATAATATAGTAACATTAATCTAAATAAAGCTTACTTGATCAACCATTCCTGTTTCACTGTGACGTAAACTTATGCTATGATCACGCCTTGAATAACGAGATGCCTGTCCTTGAGCTTCTTCTTGAGTAATGGGAGTAGTCTTCCCAATGATAACATCCTCACCTGAAACTCTTGTACCCTAAACGAACAATAGATTGCTTTAGAATACGATATCAATACATAGTTTTCAAGACAAACATGACAAATTGGCATATGCTTACAGGAGGTGCAAGACCATCGTCGTCCAATTTGTCGTAAGATCCATGCCGCATACCCTGTAAGCAAATTCAGGTAAAATGTCCAACACTTACTCAAGCATCATTAACCAATACAATATTCATCTCTTACCATAGTGTTCTGTCTGTCTGGACGCCCAAAATCCTCTTTGACAAGTGTCCCCATCTTTTTCTCCTCGTCTCTGTAAAAGTGAAATCATAATGCAATATGGTAAACAAATAATAATATACAAGGGAAGCAACACCAAGAACAACATTTGAGACATGATTGAAATAAGCTCACATATACTATAATACAAATGTATCCATATCGAAAAATAAATAATGAATAAATATGGTTACCTATATGAGCGGAAAAAAAGTGATCGGAAGAATCCACGGTCTATGGATGACTGGTTCATAATGACAGAATCTTCTTGGTTATATCCGGAATAGCAAGAAATGGCAACAATGGCATTCTGTGGCAAAAATGGAAAGTTATAAATCTGTAGGAGAAAGGCAATGAAAAAAAAACAGATATCATATGGCCTACAATGCCAGCTGGAAGCTGCCTGAAGTGAAGATGCTCCATGGCACGGGTAGTAACAAGGGGCTTTTGGGGGTAATAGAGAACGTAGGCCAAGGTATCCTGAGTGATGTAAAAAAAATGTGTCAGAAGGAGCCATCAAGGATAATTTGTGTGTATTCATGAGTGTGTGTGTGTGTGTGTGTGTGTGAGAGAGAGAGAGAGAGAGAGAGAGAGAGACTCAAGATCATAATAGGTGACTAGATGAAATACCATTCGGAACTGGTAATTGGTGACATAAATTCCCATAGCTTGCTTGCCCATAGCAGATTGATACGTATTACGTGGGGACTAAATGCACCAATAACAACCAAGTCAGAATTAACAGAGGTACAAAGACCTGATTCAGATAAAGTTCTCCAATATGACACTTACCTGATTATGATCAGGAAATGGTATAATTGAAGCACAAACCCCCAGAATTAGGGATGGGTGAATTTCACAATGGGTGTAAGTCTCAGAATAAGCCTCCTCTGGATTAAGCCTTGCTTGCACAAGATCCTGGAACAAATTTTTGAATTAATATCCGTAACTGAGGAATGCCATCCTCAATGAGATAGTTCAATTTGCACTATATTTTTCCACTTACATTAATGGTCATTGAAATCATCGTGGTCTCCTCTTCCTCTGTGTCAATATATTCTATGAAACCCTTTTCCACAAGATCATGCCAACCACCATCTTCTGGTGATTCCTGAAATATACAAGAGAAAAACATTTGACTCATTCACATCCAGTGGGAGGAAAAGAGTGTCAATTACAATATAAGGGATTTTTAACTTTCATACCCTTTGCTGCAGTGCATGAATATCCTTCTTCTTTATGAGAAGCCTTTGTTTCTCTACAATAAACAGTGGACGACTGCACCGGCCATAGTCAGTATAGATACGAAGTTCTTTCAAACGGATGTCTCTAACAACTCCCACCTCAGTATTGACATCAACCTGTTCGTACACAGTTCCATAAAAGCTTTGAAACATAACAAATAACTCTTCCACATCGTTTTGAAGTGCAACTCTCAAAACTATGAATGTAAAAATGTAACGTTCCAAATTTCTTATATTTTACTAGTACTGATACTATTAAAACCCATAAACACATCAATGCACCAATAATCAACAAATCATGATGTAAACCAAGGATGCTTCCCAATGAACTTGAAGGAGAAGTTCAAGATGTCAAGGCACCCAACATCGTGATGGAATAAGAAGATTGCACGATGCAACCATGATATTTGGTGTGCAAAATTTATTAATTTCAAAGTTCTTTCTATTTAGATTCTTTCTTTTCTTTTTCCATGAGTGATTGTCTGTGAAATAGAAGAAATGTTGCTTCATTTGCAATAGAGTATTTAACAGAAATATAAATATGCAAGGAAAAGTTACAAAAGGAAGTCAGAGTTAAAGTCATGTACAATGTTATGCACCTTTACCAAAAAGAGCACTGATCCAACACTCTAATTGCATTACACAGTTGATTGTTTAAATGTTCAGTTCATTAATTTAGAATTCATCAATGAAGTTAACATATCCATAGGAAAATTTGAACTGGGGACATATAAGGACAACTCCTCAACCTGAATACTTTAATAATACCAAGGCTATTTATTGTTATAACTAATCAATTACTTATAAACAATTAAGAAGCAGAGAATGTAATCAAACTGAAAACTGTCCCAATCGATAAAAAAAAGGGCTATTGATTAAACATGCATTTCTTAATGCCCCATCTGGTTTTGCTAATGTTAAACTGTTCTTAACACATCAATTATTTATAAACAATTGAGACAGCAAATGTGATCAAACTGAAAACCGAGATAAATAAATTTCCTTGTATAATAAAGATAGCTCTTCTACCATTATATTCTTCATAACCTAAATGTTTCCATCGGTTTGTAGTTCACTTGACACTGCCAAAATATATATGTTTTATTGTTTTTGTTGATCATGCAAATATAGTGACCAATTTTTAAGAAGAGGGGGTTACTCCGGGTAATGATAACAACCTTAAGTACAGAAAAATAAAGGTTTGAGTGAATTAAAATAAAGAATGAATGCTGGAAAAATAATTCAAGTTAAACCACTAACCCTTCTTCGCAGACGTCTTAACGTCTTTACCAACATATCCGGATCACGATGAATTCCAACCCAGCACCCGTTGACAAAAATTTTGGTAGCTTGGGGAATAACGGCTGGAGAAATTTCCTACGGTGAAAGAATATTCAATTAGAACTGAAGCATACAGAAGAAATGCATCACTGTCATGAATTCAAAAGTATGCACCTCAAAATTCTCAGTACCCCATTCCTCTAAAAATTCCAATATAGGATATGCTGCTGATCCAACAGTTATATACACCATCAAAGCAAGATTCTTGACCAGTCCACATGCCTGATTTAACAGCAGAGTATAATTAGATCCAAATAGAGAAAACCTATTACAATTTATGAAATTTACTTGGTAATTAGCTAACCTGCCCTTCTGGAGTTTCAGCTGGACACATCATTCCCCATTGTGAATTGTGCAGTTGTCGTGGTTTGGCCAGTTTCCCTGATAAAGAAAATATCAATTAAAGAAAAACTGATGATGATAAATAACAAACAACAACAAGTAATATTACCTTCACGGCCGATGGGAGAGTTTAGTCTTCGCAAATGTGACAATGTGGATGCATATGTTAGACGATTAAGAACCTATTCAAGCAAAATGGAAACTGAAACTTACTTAAAATAATTAGTATAAAATCCAACAGAAGAAAATGAGAGAATGAAGGCAAACTGCGCACATGCACATCCACACCCAGCCACACACACAGAATACAAGATAACCATATTGAACCTGTGATACTCCAGCTCTTGTTCCAGCAGCATTTGCTTGCCCCCAGTTCCCCGTAGCAAGTGAATATTTCAGACCACTAGTGATTGTTTTAGCTTTGATAGCGAATTGCAGGTTAACATCTTTGCCATTATCAACACACTGTACCATCCATGAAATATATAGAAATGAACCACATAAATGGAATGTGGCAAACGCAAATTAAAAAGAAGCCTCCTATAATATGGTGCGCATACCTTCTGCACATAACCTTTTACATCCCTTGTTAGCTTTCTGAATAGCTGCATCCATAGAAACAACAATCAATAATTTAAATAAAACTATAGAAACAATGAACACTAAATTTCAAGTATACTTGCAAAACAAACCATTCTAAAAAGCCCCCCAAGTAATGGCCCAGCGAGGTCCAGCCTTTTATTGCCATAATGATCTCTATCGTCTTCTGCCCTCCGACCAAGGGCACATAATAGAAGCCGGTGAATAATATATCTGAAAAAAACAACAATCAAATCTTCATGTAATTCAAAAGCCAACCCAAAGAGGACGCAAATATTACAGAGAGTAAACTTACCCAAAATAGTAAGCTTTCTTTGTCTCACAATATTCCCCAACACCAACATGAGGAAGCATTTCCTTCTGTAGGATCTCTTTGGCATACCTGATATTAAGATGAATAAAAATCACCATATAAGTTAGGAAACATCATACCCAGTAAATAAAATAAATATAAAACTTGAGAATAAGACACTGCATACTTGATTCTCTTTTCCCTAGTGACACCAACGGTTGCTCCTCGCTTCCCAATGTAATCCAATGCAACCTGCAGAAGATGATAAAAAATCGCCCACGTAAGGATAATCCATTATTACCTAACTGAAAAATATGCCTGCCGAAACTGGCCAAACGAGGGGGCTGGAATTGCTATGGAAGCCAAGCAATACCAATAATATCAAAAAGTAAACACAAACCATAAAGTTTAACAACAAACTTCAACATGTACTAGGGATGAACATTCAGGTTCAGCTAACAGGTTATAATTCAGTTAGCAGAACCGAATTGCTAACTGTTTTATTTATCATGCTGCTTCAAGCTCTTTTGGTCTAGCCCAACATTTCTTCTTAAAATGAACAATTCAGGTTTGGTTTCAGTTAATCTTTCTACACAATTATCTCATTTAACCAAACTAACCGATTAAGAGTTGAGGCAATTAAAAAATTATACATCTATTTAAACTGGACTTTTTACATAAGAAAATCCATTTACCAGCAGGAGATATGACATCCTTTATTGAACACTAAAACCATTTTAAATTCTATGCATCACTTCACTAACTTCTCTAACCCTAAAACCGGTGGACCTCTCCCATTACGATCTCTACTCTCTGGTTTAAGCCTAGTGTTCAGTAACTGCTGGAACGGCTTCAAAGCCATAGCCAGCTACAGCACCATGATGCTTAAGAGACTTCTCTCTCCCTCATCTATCTCTTAACTCATCAGCATTCACAAGCATTAACCAGAGTCTGAAAGACCCAATCTCACTTTAGCTTTTGCTCGCTTGACCTATTTCTCTTCCAATCAAGCATAGTTGTGTAATTAGGTTTGTCTTTGTTCTCTAATTTGTCTCTAAAGAGTAATGATATATGGTACATGTGTTTGTTCAAAAAAATTATTTCAATTTGCAGTTAGGCTATATCTGGAGTCACCTACAGCAACAAAGCAGGTCAAATAGCCGGAAACAAGGACGAAAAAGAAACCCTAAGGGCAAGTCCATTACTTGTTGGTTAACGGAACTAGCTGAGTTAGCTAAATAAATGTTAACTTACATTTTCTAATCCAACAATTCAGTTTGTTTACCACTTTCAACCTACGTTGCACGGATACGTTAAACTGTGATGAGTATCTGTATTTGATACGTACAGAATACGACGAATACACTTCAATGCACATAAAATACATATAGGATACACTATTTTGCATATTGACTTTCCAAAGAAAAAAAAAATAAACGGTATACGTTAATGTGTGCATTGTTGAATACTTTTTAAAAAGTCGACTGAAATTTTAACATTGTATTCCATATTAGTATCAGTGCTATGTTATCAGATTGGCTATTCGGTTTGGTAATAACTGAATACTCACCGTCTCAACCCTAAAATATACTATTGGGTTGGATCACCTTGGCTGAACAAGTCGAACAAGAGCCGTGAATTTTAATAATATGAATGCATGCTGACCTTATAAGTTAGTCCATAGTGAAAAACTGAAGAACATTCAATGTATTGGAAAACGATCACATAAGACTGAAGATAATTTGCATTCCTAAAAAATTGGGCATAAGGTGGGGGAGTAGAGAAACGCTTTGGCTGCACCACATAGATAGTAGTACAAAACATTATTCTGTCAACTAGAGGCAGAGCTTGAAATTCAAGCAAGTGAGTTCATTTTCGAAGTTTTTTTTCTCAAAAATAAGGGTTTTCTCATATAATTTGTTCAAAATATAAAATTGCTGAAAGTATAATATTCCAAAACTGAGTGAGGTCAAATGACTCGGCTATTTCAGTACAATGCTGCCAAATATCACAATAACCTAAATTTCCTCCGGCATTAGCACTGCTAATAACTGCTGCAAGAGCCTGTCATTTTAAAAACAAAAAGTAACTTGAAAGGTAACCATATATACCTGCTGATTTTGAATCACAAACGCTTCTTCCAGGGAAGGTCGAAGCAACTCCATCATTTGAGTGTCGGAGAAGTCATAACATATATGCTCCAATATATCTTTGTCAGCCACAAACCCCAATGCTCGAAACACAATAATAATAGGAATTTCAGTTCGAATGTATGGAAGAGTAGCACGAATGTACTGCCCCGAAGACCCCTGCACATATATTGGTGGAAAAAACATTCAAGTAATTTATACAAACATAATCTGAATGAACTTCCCAAAAAGATGACCCAATCCCCAAACACAAATCTATTACCCCTTTAGCACTCGTTCGAGAAAGCATCCGCACAAACATGGTACTTGGTGGCCTGTTTTGGGATTCTGCCATAGACCGTACTTCGCCCACATAAGCATACTTGTTAGGCTGCCTTTTCTTGAAAACGTATACGTGATTGGTACTCATCTTCTCCTGAGCAATAAGAACCTTTTCACTCCCATTAATAATAAAATACCCACCCTGATCATATGGGCATTCTCCAAGCTCTGTCAAATCCTTCTCAGAATTCTGGTATAATGTGCAATAACTAGACCGAAGCATTATAGGAACCTGTGATAATGCAAAAAAATAAAATGGTCAATACCAAGACTTAATTTCATACTTTAACCAGTAATAAGATGAAACTACACACCTTTCCAATGAAAACTTTAGTGAAATCTTGAGTTTCGGTGACTTCTTCACCATCATGTCCCTTCTTTATGACTCTCTTAGTAACATCCACATATAAGGGAGCTGAGTATGTTAAATTCCTTAACCTTGCAGCCTTGGGAAACAAAGTCGCAGTTTCTCCATCTGACTCGGTCATCATGGGCTTACTCAAGTATATCTGACCAAAGCTTATCTTATAAATGGTCTGCAAATACATGCAAAGACAGTAGGTGTCAAATAGCTGAGGCATGAATAATCATAGGCACCCCAGTATTAAATCACATATTGCAAACTATAGTAAAACATGGGTCCGGCAAGCTATAAAGGCAATTCAGCAAAGTATGATGAAGCAAGTTCTATAATTTTACTTCGTTAATAATTTTAGAGCTTTAAGGGCATAACTAATACACTTTTAAAATGATTCAAGACACCTAGTTCAGTCCTGAACTGAGCTTAATCCATTTACTCATATCTCCTCCATAGTTC
The DNA here is from genome assembly GCA_036897665.1 of Pelargonium citronellum. Taxonomy (NCBI): domain Eukaryota; kingdom Viridiplantae; phylum Streptophyta; class Magnoliopsida; order Geraniales; family Geraniaceae; genus Pelargonium; species Pelargonium citronellum. The sequence continues at coordinate 1,073 of JAYMSZ010003907.1, read as the reverse complement.
ATAGCTAGCCCCGAACAAAGCAGAAACAAAACAGTAGTCGAAATTCAACTCCTGAAGTTGACTTAGTTGAACTTAAAAAAAAAAATCAGCATTTGTGTCTAATTTCCAATAGCCAGAAAAGTGTTTTGAAGAAAAAAAATGAGAAAGCCAATTTCAAGCAACACCAAAGATACTTGTTGGCAGTAACATTGTTGAAACCCCATATCAAATATATTCAGTCACTCCAAAGATTAGCTCTAAATTTGAATCTTCCAGAGAAAAGGAACTACCAATGCTTTAAACTTTAAAACCCTAATACCAAAATTGAAGTTCCCATCCATAACATTTCTCAGGCCAAATCGAATTTCAAACTAGCAGATATGCTCCCCACTTCATGAGAATTTCATAACACCTGAGAATAAATCAATTTTCCGGCAATATGCAGCACAAAATTGATATCCCTAAAAACCGGACCTCGGCAAAATCGGGCTGATGGCCAGGATTGTGCTGGGACTCAGGTCGAATCTCGATATCAGCGGACTCATCGACAATCTCCTGCATAGTATTCTGAATGAATTCGTCGAAGGAATCGAGCTGCTGCCGCACCAAACCCTTCTCTTCAAAGTAGGCGGAAATCACAGCCCACGCATCCTCTTGCGTGATATCGTCCTCGTCGTCGTCGGCGTCGTTCATCATCGCCGGATCGTACTCTTCGTGGTCTTCCTCCATGATCGTCGAATCCACAAGTTGCAGAGGGTTCAAGAATATGAGATGCGAGAGAGTGCAGTTTTCGTTTTGGGGGGCTTTTCGTTGCGGCTGAGACTGAGGTTCGCAACAAAATGGGTAATTAAAGCGGCATCTTATTTATGTAGTAGGATCCTCTAAACTCCAAGCTCACCCAAATCCAGTACTTTCGACCCGAATGGAGCACTGGTCGGATCAATTACCCGTTTGGGATCGGGTTGAGATGAGATTGTCTCGCACCGACCCTAATCTTATCTAATGTATCTAATATCTAATCTAATATATCTAATTTAATATCTAATAGAGTAATATGGACATCAGTTGACTGATATAATTTTATATCAATTGCA
>JAYMSZ010003906.1:0-10046 GCA_036897665.1 Pelargonium citronellum | reverse complement strand
GTGTCGTCTTAAAATTAACGTAACCTTGTCCTCTCCCCAACCATTTCATTTCTTTCGGGTTAAGAAGATGTGAAAGAGTTAAAAGTTTTTTCTCAACATATTGTTAGTCATCAGTCAATACGACGAGACACTAAATAAAAGAAACATGTAATTGTAAAAAACTGGGTAGCTTTATAACATTGGGCCATACAGGCCCATAGTTAGAAAATAAAATTCTAAATTGGCCCAATTAAGCAACCTTGCCAAGCCTTGACTATAGGACCTGGGGTTGTTCTGTTTGGCTGCCGAGAAAATTCGAAATTGAGAGGGAAAAAAAACGAAACAAATGGAGTCACTCATCCTGGTAAGGTATTAGATTCACTTCTCAAAATTTCAGAATTGAGCGATCTCAGCCTAGATGAGCTTTTCTCATTCCCCCCACCACGAGTACCAATCGATGATTTTTTTTATCATGAAAAATCGAAAATTTCCGTTCTCATTCCTCGTCGATTTCGCCCCTTTTTTCTGCATCCATAGAAAATTTGCGTGTCCTTTCGAGGGCTGCGAAGAAGGCTACACAATGTGTACGGACGGAGGAGGAGATTGAAGCATCGATTCTGCACTTATGGAGGTAACCTCCTACCCCAGTCTCTTGAACTGGAACCAATTTTATTATTATATTTTTTTTGTATTCGTTGTTTCTTTGGGATACAGATTTGTAACATTGTTGATGCTCATGGCTTGATAGAATTTATAGTTAAAATTGATAGTGCGAGTGTAATTTGTTTTATGCGGTATCGCTTGGATATGCCCACAACCTGTTCGTTGAAATGTCTGAATTTGGTATTAGCTTGAAATGCATGATTTGATTGATTCCCTCATTTGGGTATTCAACTTAAAGTGCTTTGTTAACTTTTTGATAAGAAGATTACTAGGATATGTTATACTGTGCATTTTGCAGTACTACATTATTAGTTTTATTTGAGAGTCTGAATTGGTAATGGTTGAATATTATAGCCTATAGGTTGCATCATGAATGTAGTTGTTGCATATTACAGGTGCTGCTGTTATTTAAGGACTGCTAATTATTTAAGGAATGGTACACTATTAGAGTCCTATATACATTCATTATATTATATATTTCCATACTATATGGTTTAACTATATAATTTGCAATTGTATTTTATATACTAACTAAATAGCTATTTGTGTTCAGCTTCATTTAATAAACAACTTAACAGTTAATTACCGTACAAATGCTTTATTGCATAGCTTCGGGAGCAGTCATCGTCTTTCAAAATGGCATAGACAGATATTACAATCCAAGTTTTTGGTATGGGGAATAAATGTTTGTAGGGGAAATGATATTTGAAAGTTAAATTGTTTACTGATCTTTGTTTTTCGCATGTAAAATCTTAGTTAATCTCGAGGAAACAAGTATGACTGCAATGTCCACGTACAAATGGTGGATAAAATTGCAGAAAGCAATCAAATAGTGTGATGAAAAGGTATAAAAGAACAAGTGTAATTTAAGTCCTACTGCATGCTGTTCCTTAAAATCATAAGATAGTTTTTGAATTTTGTCACTATGAATTTTGGAGATATAATCAGTGGGACAGGAGATTTTAAGACAGATAGTTATATAAGTGAAGGAGCTTTGAATTCAAATTTTTCCTGATTAAGTTGCTTTATTTCTTGGCATTTATGTAGCTCATAACACGTTTGGAAGCTCTCATGTTTCCAGAATGAGTGGTGCTAGAATTTACTTATCTTTAGAAGAACTAATCTGTGCAAGCGACTAAATGTTGAGACTTGAGAATGGTAATGTGCAGGTGAATTGACTTGTAATGTGGTATACTATTTCAGAATATCTTGATGGGATATACATAATAACTTCCATGTGAGATATGAATTATGCTAATCCCAAAGGCTGTAGTCTCTAAACGATGTTGGTAAGAGCCCCCAACTCCAGAATCATTGCATCTTGGCGCGATGCCGCGGCAGCAAAATGTGCGTCCCAATATTCTCAATCCATCCCTCCGGATGATGCGCAAGGTTCAGAGGGAATTGAAGGTCCGGATGCTGCCTTTTTTTCGCTGCTTCATCCATGCATCATAATGCTCATCCTTGAGAGTATATTCTCCCCTTGCTTTGATTAAGAGTTTCATATGCCAGATTACTTCACAATCCACTGTAGTACTTTGTCCTCCCATGGGTTTCAAAATTCCACTACCTGCTTTGATTAAACTCAAACCCTTGGCAATGACTATGATCAGTTCCCCACAGACAATATTCCCCAAATCTTTCTTATCCTTTGCTCCAAAATTTTCTCCCAATAGCCATGTGAAGTCGATCTTCATCCCTTGTTGCATGAAGGGCAAGATTACTAATTCTATCTGTTGAACATTACCATGAATCTCCTCCTGAACATTACCATGAATTGCACATTTGACTAGCCTTAGTATTCTGAATTCGGGTCTCTCTCTTCTTTTTTTGTGGGGTTGCATAGATGAAGATGCCATTACCGCCTTAGACATCTGAGTCCTTCCAAACTTCAACATCTGGTCCCTACTATTTCCAAGCGTCGTAATAATCGAGTTGCGTCTCCTTTTGAGTTAGTACATACTGTATTTGGGGTCCTAGTCGTATTTTCAATTTTAGTTTTTTGTTATTTTGTTATGCTTGTTGATGATTATTTAAGATGCACTTGGACCTTGGTTATTTGTAATGAAACAATGCTCAAAGTTATATTCTATCTTTCAACATTTTAGCTTTGAAATTTAAAATTAATTTAATATGGGCATACAAATCTTACATAGTGAGAATGCCAGAAAATATATTTATGCTTCTTATAATGAGTTTATGAGGTCTCGTGGCATTCACCATCAATCCTCTTGCATGGACACCCCTCAAACGATATTGTAGAACACAAAATTCATCATTTAATTGAGATTGCTCGCACTCTTATACTTCATCACCACATTTCTGTTCGCTTTTGGGTTGATGCTTTTCTTATTGCAGGTTATTTAATCAACAGTATTCCTTCTTTTGTTTTGCAGCACAAAGTTACACATTCCATCAAATTCCCATCTCAGAACACTTGCACTTCCTCTTCACACCTTTGGATACACTTTGTCCATGATAAAACTTTCGGAAAGGATAAGTTCTCAGCCAAGTCCATCAAATGCATCTTTTAAGGATATCACGCCTCCAAAAAAGGGTATAGATACTATTTCTCTTACTACTGGGCGGTACTTAATCTCTCTTGATGTCACTTTCTTTGAATCCTCACCATATTTCTCATATTTTGATCATGATCATACCACTACTTGCGGTGTTCTGTATATTTCGTATCTTGGTTCACCTTCATAGACCATTCCTACACCACCACCCTCAGCTCCTTCCCATTTACAAGTTTACTCTCGTCGCAATCGTTCTCCTCCCCTTGCAGGTACGGATGTATACTTGAGTTGATCCTCTACAACTACAAGTATGAATATATACTGGAATCGTGTTTTATTTTTCTTTATGCAAACTGTATATTATGGGTATAACATAACAAACAGTGATAATAGGAAGAAAATAGATACTGTGATAAAGGAAAAAGAGGAAGATGGATGCTTCTTAGGCTTTCATCATAGTGTAGTTAATAGCTATATTGGACTACAAGTACAACTACTTACTGGTTCAATTTTGAGTGAAGTATGTTGAATTGAATTATGTTTACTTGCTAATTGTATTTTCCTTCTCACTTTGATTATTGTCTAGGAAGTTTACTAGCCTTGTAGAACCCAATTCCATGGGGATATCTCTTAAGCGTTAAATATATTGTCCATGCACTTGAGAATGTAGTGGATTATATTTTAATTGTTGTGTACAGTTGTTTATTTTTATTTTTCTAATTGATAACATATGATAATTAACATATGCCATTTATTTCAACCATTAAATGTGGGGGACTCTTGATTTTGGCATGTTTGAGTTATCCAATTCTTAATCATTCTAAAACTCATGGATGGTACATTTGGTTCATATGTTTTATTTTCTTCTCTTGTCTTCATAGTATTAAACAATTATTAATTTGAATATGCTGAAACTTAATTAAAAAATTCACGTGTCGGATGCCGTGTTGTGTCGGGATTTTTTTTTAAATGACGAATCACGTGTCTGAATCGCGTCGCGAATCGTGTTGCGTGTCTGAATCGGTGCTTGTTAGTTATAACCTTAAACATTCGGTAATGACATTTGATGGCTTCGTGGAACAGACTCATCTCGCCAATATCACTCTGAGGTGTTATTAATTGTCATCTTCTATACTTAAATTAAGTTGTCACCCTATTTACCTTGCTTCAGAGTGCATTTGTAGTGATTGTCATCAAAAGAAGCAATCAAATCCTGGAGAAAAGGGGGATGGGCCAGGTACATGTTGATTCTTTGAACTTTTAGAATAAGGGTTGCCGAATTGTTCGGTATGTGAATTTAATGGTCTTAGAATGGTAAGTTTATATTTTTTTATATTAAATCCGCCTTTTTTAAGGTAAGTCGGTATGGTAACTTATTTATTATTATTATTATTATTATTTTGTAAAAGTGCAGTGTCAGATCCAATACAATTCACCTACTCTTAAAAGTTATTATAAAACCATGCAAAATGATGACAAGAAATCAAAATTGAGAGACAGAATTGTTGAATTCTGCTCCTTGTTTTCCTTCTGGTTTAAGCCATTAGTTGGTATGAAATTCTTCTGCTCATTTTATTTTCTGATCTTTGTTTAACTACAGTTTTCTGTTGTTTGGTACCGCAGCAGTAAACATTCATGTTTCCTGACCTATAATTTGACTTTTGAATGGTGTTCAGATTCAATATTAAAGAAGAATGTTCAATGCTTATGCTTTAATTGTTAGTCCCAATGAGGTATTATATGGATAAAACAAAGCTGGTATTAGTGTCATATGTTATTTTTTGTACTATGATCCTATAGGATACGTGATTGAGATTGGAGCCGCTTTTGCTTGCTGTAGGATATTCTGGAGACGTTGGTGTCTTATAGTCGAGATCACGCCCAGAAATTAACCATCCTTTCAGCAGTTGGTGGGGTTTCTTCTGTTAGCCTCATCAATGCATCTGACCCTAAAACACATAGGGTAAGATTTCTAATTACTCAAATTTTATTATAATCAAATATTGCATTAAAACTTATGTCAGAACTAATGTTGACTTATATAGTTTCTAATCCAATTCTATCTGTCTCTATGATTTAAAAGTTGATATCATACAATATTGTTTTGTGAAGAATCATTTTTCATCTTGATACAATATGATATACTTTGTTATTGGTAATTTTAATGTGAAATGGCAGAATTTGATTGGTCATGAATAAGATTTGTAAGAGCTTAATAGAGAACTCAGTTCAATAAACTTTAATCCTGTTAGTGTGAGATCTGGTAATGCCTTTTTTTAGGTATAAAGATAGATAATGTTTACCGGAAAATGGTTGAATAGGTTTTGGTGTTTATGCTTTTGTACCTTAAGTGTGGTATAGTAGCTTGGATCTATGAGACAATACCGGCCACTGAGGATTCATTTAAGAGGGGTAGTGCATTTATGGTATCGTTTACTTTTGCGCCTTGTTGCCTGAATGAGACCATATTCTAGAGGTCATTAGTAGAATGTGTGGAAGATAAGTGTGGGATTTGGAAACTTAGAATTGTGTTCCCCACAATTTGTAGTAACATCTAATTATGTTTATACCGTTTCTTGAAATGGATATCCTACTAGCTATGAAGCACAGCAAGGAAAAGGACCTACTGGTACCGGGTATTGGTACTTCATGGGTACTTATCAACATGTACTGGATTAGTACCCAAATGATATGAGCAATATTTGTTCTTGTCAACATTGTATATGGGTACTTCAGAAAATATATATAGTTTAAATATTAATTTTTTTAACAAAAATAAAGAAATAAAAGTTTAATGCAATCTTGGAATAAGAAGATATCTATCAATTAGTGCAACTAATCAATTAGTGCACATCACATCTTTTCCTATTCTTAGTCATCTAACCTGCCATCATTGTAAACGAAAATCTGCAAACCAGAACTCTGAATTTCCTGTTCCTGCACATCCTTCATTCTTCTAATTGGCTATTCTTTATACACAAAATCCTACAAACCAAAACTTATGTCCTTTCCTTCCTCTTTTGTTCACTCTATATATTTAATTTCTTAAACTTTTAATTATAAGTACCCTCACCGTACCTGTACTTAGACTTTTTGAAAAATAGCCGTATCGATGTACCGGTACCCGTGTTTGTAATTCCAGCTAGCATATTTTGATAAATACCCGTATTTGTAGCAGAACCAATACCATATTTTCTGCTGTTCAACTTTTCCATTTCTGTCTGTTTAATTAATGTTTTATTTATCCCTTGTACTCTGGCACTGCAGCAATTTGTGCATTGTGTTGGAAATTTCTGTTTGACCTTACACCACTGCTTCTCTCACTGAAGCATATCTTGACAATCTTGTTTTCTTATGCAGGGCTTTTTTGATATTGCTTCCCTTCAAGGCTTTGTAATTCCTGCTGGCATGGATGGGAGATGTGATCACGTGACCATTATTTTCAGTGGTCCAAATAATGTTGCACTTGGTGGAAGGGCATGTTCGCCACTCATTGCTGCTACTCCAGTATTTGTAAGTACACTCTTATGTTCTATCTATCTTGTATAACTTGACTAGAACAAGTCTTTGTTTGTTTGATCAGCATGATCAAATGACTGAACCATTTGATATAAAGGTGGTATACAACTTTTATTCAAACCTTCTTTGCCGGTAGAAATGATTTATAGTCTGATTTGGTTAAAATCACATGCTCCCTCCCCTAAGGTGTCTGATTTCCGTTTTGTTGAGTGTCATATACCTTAATTACCAATTATCCTTTAGATAAGTTATTTATAACATTTGGTTGTTGCAACAAAGGCACTTGGTGTGTATTTGGTTGGACGTCGAGCACTGATAAAACTATCATATATATCTTATAAAGTCAGATAGGACACTCATATTGGTGCTGTGAGTGTTTATTTCCTCCTGCATTATACTCCCTCTATCCCAAACTAAGCGCCAACTTTATCTAAACTTTTTGTCCCGAAATGAGGGTTCACTTTTCTTTTTGGTCAGTAAGTTATGCATGAATTACCAACAATATCCCAAATATAAGTTAGTGAGAAATCCTTGAGTATGTTACAACAAGGGTTAACGGGGGACAAGGAAGAAAGTCTAATTCTAACTAATCCTCAATTTTTGCAATAATGGGAAAGTGAGAACTCATTTGAGATGAAGGGAGTAGTTATTTTGGGTTTGACTTATTGAACTTTGGGTTTGTAATCATCTCCTTTGCACCTTTTTTAATTTCTGTCAACTTTAACTTAATCAAAACTTCCCGGTGAGGAAGTTGTGTCAAATAAAAAAGAAAAGAACGATTAATAGTTATTACGACTTTTATAACGATCACATGTATGCTCTGTCAGATTGTTCTGTTGGCGGAGCCCCAAGAATCGAGTTCAGGATCCGGAAGTTCTTCAGTTACTTCTGAAGATGTGAGTAGCGATCAGAACTCAGATGAACAAGATGCAAGCTCCTCGGGAAACTCTACGCCTTGAGATACTGCTTCACCAAAGAACATTCTGGTAAGGGTTTTCACAATGTCAGCATGTCCTTTCACTAATTTGCTGTATTTAAGTTTGTAACACAAGGACCCGTTTTTATGAAACAGGAACTGACCATCTCGAGGAGGATGTTGATCATTTTGTCATGGATTTGTTATGTTCGAATATTGCAACTGAGTTGTTTTTCAGTTTCGTTTAATAAATGTGGTATTCTCCACACAACTATTTTCGAATTGAAGTTTTATGCAACATTTTGGTTCTAAATAACTTTTTAATAATATATGCTGGACAACTTTTGATTATTTCTGATGCTATTTCTTTGTGGAGCTGGAAGTGTATATATGTTGGTACTTGTTTATGATTTCCAACCAATCTTTGTCTTTGTTTTACAAGTTGGCAAATAAGTGGTAGGTGTTGGAATCAATAACTATCTGCCTCACAGAGGAAATAGCTCCAAGAAGTCCCAACACACAAAATATAGCTGCAATCAAAGTGTTGGCCCAGAAAATGAGAGTGTTCTTGGAGGGCTTGAAGGACAGGTTGTACAAAACCATTGGCAACACAAAGTCAAGAGGTATGTACCCAAATGCCCCAATAACCGCATTCAGGTCTCCGAAGAAAGGAAACATGGCGGCCAAAGTGGTGGCCACCGCCACCGACAGCGACCGGAAAAGCAGCCTCGGCGCCACATTCCGCCACGAGAATTGTCCCTTGTTCGGGTCCGCGAACTTGCGCTCCAGTGCTTCATTGGTCGGTTGCAAGTATATCTGCAAGAGCAACATATCACATTATCTTCATTTCGTAAGTTTTTATTTGAATTTGAAATTTGAAATGTTGTATTCCAGTATATTACGTACCACGCTGACGGCGGCGACTTGGAAGAGAGTGAAGACATTGATGATAAAGAGAAGCCAAATGGGCAGCAAAAGCTGATCGCCAACCATGAAGTTGTGCACAATTGTTCCATCGGCTTGGTTTCCGAAAGCCCAATATCCGGAGATTGCTACACTGAAAAATGTAGCCATCACCACTGCATAGCACAAGCATAGTCCCTTGAACATCTTCCCCTTCACGGGCGCTGCTATTGTTGCCTTCAACGTTAATGACACGACATTAGTTATGATACTAAATCCGTGCTAAAATAAGTGTTCACTTTCTATTTTGATAATGAAATCGAAACCTGTATTTCCGGAATGATCCCATTCCCGTAAGTGGTTGCTATGATTGAAATGGCATTGAACGCCCCAAAGATGCGAGTTTGTTCATTACCAGCCACAGAGTAGTCCTTTTTTGGTGCATTCTTGGAATTTCCTGCCAAACAAACAAAAAGGACAGTCTTGGATCATCAATATTCTTCAAGTAATACCCATATGATTGTTTAATTGTGGGGTCATTAGTTTAGTTTTGTACCAATGTATATGGAACCAGCAGTTGTGCAAGCACTATAAGCAAGAGCAAGAACTAGAGAGACCAAGTTGAAATGCCTTAGTGAGTGGAATGATGGAAATTGAGCCAAGAAGAGCTTAAATACACCAAAGATCATCACAAATTGGTACAGTTCCATGCTTCCATTTGGGTTCCACAGCACATAAATGAACTGTCATTGATTCATAACACAAGCAATGAAACAAACAATTAACCTTTATTGCGTTCAATTTAGTGGCAAAAAAACTGTGATCAACTACGGGGTGTCTCCGTAGCTAATTAGCTACAGATTAATTTTGAGGTTTTCGTCGCAAATCAGCTACAGGACTGTCGCGCGCAAGAATGTTTCCGTTTTTTCTTTTGCGCCAATTTTTACCGACGGAAAACCCGTCGCAAAGCCATACGACGACTTCCATCACATTTTGTCCGTCGGAATTTCGAAACGATGCCGTAGGTAATCAGCTACGACCCTAACAGTTACAGAGACCGATCCGTAGTTATTACTTAACTAATTAAATCAACTACGAATTTTGATCCAACAGTTCATAGCTGATCACCGTTTTTCTTGTAGTTCAGGGAGGAACAAACTAACCTTGAGACTTTGGCCACCAAGAAGAGTACAAGCAGTAACAGAACCATAGCACACACAAAACTGAACTGGACCCACAAAATATCTGCCCCATCTAGCTCCTAAAATGTCTCGAGCCACGTCTCGGAATCTGAGCTGGCGCTGGCCGAGCTCAGCCTGGTGCTCCAGCACCAGCGAGAGGAGGTTGTAGGAATAAAAAGTGACGGCGGCGCAGACCGTCAAGCACAATACTCCGGCGAACCCCCCCAACAGAGCCACCGCGTACGGCAGGCTCAGGAGCGCCGGAGATACTATCGACGATGTCAAGTGATACCCGCAATGAATCCATGACCCTATTTTTTTTTAAAAAATTAATAAAAGAAAGGTTGTTGAATTATATATACTGTA
>JAYMSZ010003905.1:0-10047 GCA_036897665.1 Pelargonium citronellum | reverse complement strand
ATAAATTTTTTGATTATTTTTTTTGAAATAAATAAAACTGTTACAAAAGTTAGTTTTAGAGAGTTTATAACTTCCTTCTAACCATTTTAAGCCTATTTACATCTAAATAGTTACACAAATCCACTTGATAACTGAAAAAAAGATTGGAACAATCAACACCAAAACAAACATTTAAAAGATATTCAGTAGAAATATGTGTGTGTATACATATCCAAAGGGGATATATATTCTAATAACATTTAAATGATATTCCGATAAATAGCTTCTAATAACATGAATTCCTGGAGTCATATTATACCAATTGGCACCTTAGCTACTACAATAAAATTAGCAGAAGTCACATTACAATACAGATTGTTGGTTGAGAACCAAAGACCCCTCATTCATTTACACTTATATGTATTTACAAAACTGAGAAAATTTAAAATACACCAAAATGAACAGATTGAGAATTTTTTCTATTAGCCTTCCCTCTCCATTCAGTTGGTTAATCCGGCAACAGGTTCGGAACACTACTTTCATGTACCATTTGACAAAAAAATGATTATGGGAATTCACATCTGCAACTTGCTACTCATTTTCTCCGATGATTTAGAATCTTGGGTTTTATCCTTCAACTAAACTATACAAGAGATGTATACCAATAGCAGAGATCCCAAATGCATCCTTGTATCTACCAGTCATCGAGCCACTCTGGGGTGTTGAGTTCTTCCACGTCCAGAGATGGCGGTGCTTGAGAAACAGTGATATCTTCCGAGTATCCTTCCAAATGTTGACCTATACGAGAAGTGATCTCGGGAGGGACAGGAGAGGTACCATCAGTAATGGCTTCCCAATCGACATCCTTAAACCATGGATGACTTTTGACAGAACTGGAACCTTGGCTTCCTAGTCTTCTGTCTTCGTCAACCTCAAGTAACTGAACAAATTGTTTATTCAAATTAGGATAAGCTTGAGTAAGATATTTGGAAGGAATATAAATATTGTATATTTAAGTGAAACCTTGGTAATGAGATCGACTGCTTCAGGGCTGAAAGTCTGCGAGAGCGTTAGTTGTCCTTTGGCAATTTTTGCAAATGTTTCGAGCTCACTTTCTCTCCAAGACCCAAATGGCATTTCACCTTGAAGCATGAAATAGACCAAGACCCCTAAAGCCCACCTACACATTTTTCAAGCAGATACAGGAGACAATCAAATGAATCAAAGTTCTTATACATTTTTGTCACATTGCAATGTATGTTTATATGCAAATATGAACAGTTCATAACGTTTCTCCTATAATTGTAACAATTTGAATTCTAAGAAACGGTATAGAATACTCATAATAAGAACTATAATTAAGGTTGTTACTTTACCAGTCAGCAGAGAAACCATGACCCTTCCCCTGTACTATCTCTGGAGCTAATGAGTCTGCCATTCCACATATAGTAAATGTTCTCTCACCAGATAGCTTCTTCCCAAATCTGAAGTCTACAAGCTACAGTACGACAAGTGAAAACCAATAAGTGCAAATCCATTTTGCTTCATACATGGATACATGTTTTGCTACATTTAGACAGAAGTTTGGAGTGTGACAAAATGTCACGCTGAGGATTGATTGGTTGCTGATCGGAATTCATACTCTCATCAATCTTCAGTGAATTATGGTTAGATTTGGTTGGGAGTTTATAGAAACTGTTATGAAGCCAAGGTTAGAGGATGGGGAGAGGATGGTTACTAGAGATTGTTGAACAATCATAGGCTTCATGTTTAAATCACATTACACTGTTTCAGGAGCTCCGGGTCAAAGCTCTACTTTTACCCTTGGACAGAGATTTGGCTCCCAAAGGCCCCTTCCAAGGGTAGCAGAGTTTTTCCTTGGATACCTACATGTCAGAATATTCTGAGTATGAACATTTTGATCCAGAGATGTTCTGTCTTTGCATGGGATAGTAACTTCACTAACTTGGCATATTGTTGCTTGTTTTGTTTATTCTTGTTCGCAATGTTTTGAGTTTTGATTGAATATGTTGGCCAGCACAAGAACTAGATGCTGTGTGCCTTGTACTTTAAAAAAGCTGACTCTCTTTTGTTCAATCTTCTTTTCCATATATTACTCATAGTTACCTTTATTCATTTATACAAGATTAATACCTATTCTCTAGTTTTGTTTATCTTTAAAAATAAAAATAAAAAACTATGCTTAATACAGTTGAACTTACATCTCTGCATTAACAAAGCAATATAAGATGAAGTTTACCAACCTGTAAGTGTCCGGTTTGATCAAGCATTAGGACGTCAGGAGACACGCCTCTGTAGAGAACACCATTCTGAAATTCGAACAAGCAGGGGGATTAGGAGAGTATCATAACAGTTATCCTTGGACTAATATAAAAAGACAAAATGGAAGATGAACAAATAGAAAATTAAGTAAAAGAAGCATTATGAACAAAACCTTGTGTAAATCTTCCAGGGCAATAACGACAGAGGCAGCACAGAACCGTGCAGACTGTTCATCGAGTGCATTGTGAAGTATTGAAGCCAAGGGGCAAGCAAGGGATGTGTTTAACAATATGCCAGCATGTGTGTGGTTAGCACATGTGCACAAAACCTGGGGTACACAAGCAGAAGCACTCATACTCTTCATCAGATTCTTCTCTTTCAAAACTTGTGCCTGCTTCCCCAGCATTTTGATTTTCTGCTTTGAAAATCTTTTCAAGCTAAGCAAATTTTCTGATAGCCAAGAAAATTCAAGAAGCATTTCGTCAGTATTTAAGTACTTCCAATATAATTCCCCCCAAAAGCAACTACATGTCCTCAATCTGCACCTTTTGTTGTTCTTTTAGTTAATTCATGAAAATTACATGACTCACTTTAGTGCCCAGTTTGGTAACAAGAATTAGAACACTTTAGAATCTTTTTTAGAATACCATTTACTACTGGAGAAGAACCTACTTTAGAAAACTGTTCGCATCAAGGAATATTGTCAGGTGGCATGTTTTAATGTATGTGTGTACTCGTGATATAGAACAGGAAAACCAACCTGACTCTCTAAGAACCACGAGCCCAATCTCACTGCAGTCGGTTGAATATAAACCCGTTTTCCACTCCTAAACAGCAAATATCACTAAATGAATTCTGAACCAGTTCCTAATTCAGAAGAAGATAGTAATAATAGTAATTGCAAACCAGATATGCCACCTACCAAATCAGACAGCTTCACATTAGCAAGAGTTGAAGGATCGACATTTTTTAAGCATTCCTTGGGAAGCTCTGAAGAATAGTCCTTTGACCTAAGAGATACGAGTAATGAGCATTAGCTACAAGAATGACTTCACATATAGATAGTATTTTCTATATAGATATCTTTGAAGTAAATCAAAGATAAAAAGAAGAGGTATAAAAGAAAAACTGTCAGGCCAGAGCCAATTTTCTTCCTTGTTTTGAAACTTGTAGAACAATTCAATATGGATGTTTATAGGTAAAAAATAAAAAATAGCCTAAACCATTTACTACAAGAAATTAGAACATACTTCTGATCATCATGTGAAAGCTTTGTCAAAGGACCAACAACTGAATCAAACTTTTCCTTTGTTAAAAAGGCACACACGACATCACCCACTGCAACAGCACTTATTGAACCTGCATGTTCACCTAGAAGTGCCCATTCACCAAAATAACTCCCTTCTGCCTTCTCTACTGTAATCTCTTTATCGGTCTCCATATAATCATCCTCCTCGTTATCAGACTTGAGACTGCAGACATTTGGATTTCTCATTAAGCCTGAGTCAAAAGTGATACTCACTCGTCCCTTCTGAATGAGGTACAATTCAGAGAGGCCCTTGTTCTGCAAGTACATGTTGGAATTAATAAGATAGAAGAAAAAGTAGGCAAGGAAATATGATCTTTCTGAAAGTAAGCTAACCCTATCTACAATTGTCTGCCCATCTGAGAAGGAAACTTCAGACAGGGACTCTGCAATGTGACTCAGCTGTAAGATGGTCAACTTTGAAAGAAGATCTACTGATCGGAGCAACTTCAAGGATGACAAATTTGAAAATTCTGACATTAGAATTCCTCGAAAATCTTCTCTTCTTAGAGCCCAGAGAGTTCCATTTGTCACAGCACGAACTGAAGCCTGAAGAGGTTTGTTATACCTGCAATGACATGCCTCCTATATAAATCATAATATGAATAATCCAAAATTGACAACAATAAAAGAACGGTCAAAATCAAACCCAAAGGTTGTAGGTCAATGATTGATGATCAAAAAGTGTTTTAATCCTTTCTATATAGTAATAGAACAGTTTAATCAATGTTTTTACAATCTAATTTTGGTTCGCCGTCTCGTTTGTAGGAAAGAAAGGCTAACGAATAAGAATTGGAGATTGTTTTCGTATCTAAGTGTTATCACTTATCAGTGAACTTGTTTAGTTGTTATGGCAATTTTCATTTAGGTGAACATCTCATCAACTTGTCAAAGCTAAAGTAGAATAGTCACACTAACATTTCCACTTACACGACATAGCCTAAGAACTATCAATTGAATCAACACGCAATATATATATATAATAAGAAAGCCTTCTCATCCTTATCATACGTTTAATCCATGTTTTGATGGATATCTGTGCACAAGTTTAGCAGTTATATCAATTTTTATTAACATGAACATTTCATCAACTTGTGAAAACTGGATTCTTGCTCCTGCTGACACTCAATAAGTAACTAAGAAGAAAATGAATCATCATATAAATAATGTAGTGAAAATGTAAATATCTCACATTAATGCCAGCTCACCAAAGGACGATAACTTTTCAGCGGTGTAACGCTGCAAAACCCTTGGCACCTCTCCATTTTTCTCTTCCTGCTATGATAATACTCGATTAACAATGCACACAAGAAGTTTGTACAGCAAGAGCAAGCGTGAACTCAAAACAAACTCTAAAATGACAGTCCAAAGATATCATTCAGGAATAAGAACAAAGATGATCTTGATAGAGTATGACAAAAAAATTTGCATTTATTCTTTAAAAAAAATGAATCTAAAAAATATTAAAGGAAGCTGAAGTGACCATATATATCATAAATGAGCACCTGGGTTGCTAAAACCTCGAATTCTCCACTGCCAACAACATAAAAACAATCACCTTCACCACCCTGCAAATCATGATAATCATTAGACCTCTTTGCAGTGACAAGTCATGCTGATTTAGCATTTCAAATGAAAAACGTTGTCTTTTACTTGCTCATGAAACCCTAAGGCAGTTGGTACCAGGAGTTCAGCATGAACACAAACCTTAATATCAAACAACAACCTAACCCGCATATATAGTGAGTCCCCAAAATGTGAACTCTACCTCTTTCATTTTTAGCAAGTTAGTTAAACATTATTACCAATAATATCCCCAAAATAAGTAAGTTAGAACCACTTGAGCTTGTCACAACAAAGTCATGAGAGAAAATAACGCAATAATGAAATTATCATTAATTTATACAAAAAATGGAAACATATCACTTGGTTTGAGACGAGGAGTACTAAACAAGATCTGAAAAGAAGTCAACCTGTTGAACCACAACATCTCCTGGTTGGACCTCAAGTCTTTGCATGCAATCCAATAAAACATGGCACTGGGAATCAGTGAGCTTTCTGAAAAGGAAATGGTCATGCAACGCCCGTTCAATGTGTGCCTGTCACATATGAAAAAGGATTAGCACCCACAGAGACCTTTGCAATATATACTCACTGCTAAGAAATATTTTGATACCTCTTCTTCCCAAGTCTTCCGGTTAGCTGCAGATGGAGGAACCCAAACTGGCCCTTTCTCTAAAGAACTTTCAATGGCACGAAGTCGTGCCCTTGATAAGTCAGTCCTTGCACGTTGATTTCTAGAGCTCCAGCCAACAGAGGGAGATTCCGCCCCAGTTACCTCCATAACTTGACGCCCAGGGGGCCTTAAGACGGAACCAGGACTTGCTGATATAGATGTAGCAGTCTGACAAGAAAATTATAGATAACACTAGTTTACTAATAATCCAGTAGTAAATGAAACAGTAGTAGTGCATGATACACTGTAAACAAATGAACTTAATTGAACATGTTTTGGACATCAAACCATCTTACATTGCTCAGCCCATTAACATGAACAACAATCACAGTAATGTCATCTGTACGAGTTTCATATTGCAGCCACAGCCGATAAGATTCTGCAACAATGGCAGCACATGCATCGCGTGGATCTTTAAATTTTGTAACCTGGAAATACATACACAATATGAGGAACTTTGACGATAAACTTAGAAAATGAACGAAGCATAAATTCCATATTTCTTTTCCATGAGACAACTCCCTTTGAGAGGAGACGATAGGATGATTGTTAAGTTTGTATTGTTAAATGAAAATATTAGAATCAAAGTCAAGACTCGGCTCAAATGGGAGTAAATAACAAGAGTAGAAATTTTAAAAAGAAAACAAATGACAAACATCTTTGTGGCATATCATAAGAATAAAGAACTATAAGCCACCATTTGATTTGATCAAGTGCACACATCAAGCACTTCAGACATTTATTTTATCTGATATACTTCCAACGAAAAGTAAAATCCAAATTCTATTACCCTGTCTATCTGTAATTATTTGATTGCAATTTAGAAAAATACTCATTTCGTCCCAAAATGAGCGCCCACTTTGTTTATTTTTGAAATAATTAAGGATACGTGGTTAGGATTAGTCAACTCTTGTTGTGACAAACTCAAGGGGTTCTAATTAACTTAGCTTATGAATATTGTTAGTAATTCAACCATAACTAATTTACCAAAAAAGAAAGTGGGCACATTTGGGGACAATTTTTTTTGGAGAAAGTGGAGTCTCATTTTGACATAGAGTTGCAAACTCGAAGTAGATAAAAACAGAATATGTGCAAATACAGATTAACAAACATCCACTGTGCTAGTCCCACTAAGATGGCCTTTATCCCCATTTGATTGTTTCTCATTGTAAACCTCATAAGTAATATATAATAATAGCCATTCTTGACTCTATCACTCGTATAGTAATATTTATTGAACTTTTTCAGTTGAAGTGCCAAGCTTTCTACGTGGTTATCGATGCTTAACGGATGCAGAAGGTTAAGTGATAAGAGACAACCATGATGACGTGGGAAACTTTTGGATGAATGCCAGTATGGTACGTTTTTACTTTATAGTAATATGATCATGCAATGGACGTTACTCCAAAAAGCATAAGAGATTTGGCATTGTTAGTTAACCATATATGTCAGTAAATGATAAATGTTTACAAGTATGAGAAGGTCAAATGTCAAGAGTAAAGGGAAGTTATTACAATAGATCAAGTCAACAGGATATAATGCTGATAAAAACTTTTCTAATACGACAAACAACCGTGTTGAAACTTCAAAAGGATCGTCATAATAGGGGGAAAATAACAAAGGAAAACGCTTTAAATGAGTTCTGCACTTCAACTGTCTCGGTTTCCAAGTAGGCCAAGTCTAATGAATGGCAGTAACTACTCAAGTATAAGACATATTATCATTACATAATGAGGAAAATATGGAATCCATCATCTAGTAAGTTAACAACAATATCTAACGTGCTTTTATCGAAGAAGCATTATTCAATTACTCTACTTGATCTAAATTAGATAGCGTTTTACATGTGGATATCCATGTAAGAGAACACAGTCACGTGAAAATTATGAGATCTGGAGTAAAATGAACATTAAGAAAAAGAAAAACGATTCACATAAAATGTTCATCTTGAACACCCAATTATCATAACCATAACATGCATGCCTCTATTCTATCACGTTGAACATTTTCTCAACAATAATGACAATGCTTCTTCGACTTCATTAGTTATATGGTAAATAAACTCCCGTTACTTTTCCATGTTTTCTGCAGTCTTGTGCACCAAGAAAAATTAACAAATATTTCCCTGGTCAGAAGAAAGTTCATTTATGATAGTGGGAAATTACTTATTCTTTCCAGAGTCAACTTTGCAAATGGGAAATGCTTTCCAGTGTTAGTAAAAGGTTGGAAAATGCTACTTGCAGGAATTATTACCAATCTATAATATGTTATAGTTTTAGACTTTGAACTTGGGCAATTAATTATTACCAGTGCCTGCGAAAGAACTCATTCACAAGCAGTGTTCGTACGTCAAATGAATATTATCTTGCTATAAAGAAGACAATGAACTAAAATATTTCTAGTTGCAACAAAATGGAAGAGAAAGATACCTTACCATCTCAACCACAGTTTGGCTAGAAAGAAACTCGAACACCCCATCACTTGCAATAACAAAGAAAGGATGCTCCGGTGTCAGCTCAAGAACAACAATTTCCGGGGTAGCAACAACTCCAATTGTCTCCGCAATCGAATCACCAATACTTCTCGTAAAAGCTGTACCCGGATACATCCCATTTGGCACCCACAGTCTCGGGGGATCGCCATCATCCGCTTCTTCGGTGTCCCAACATTGCACATCAGGATTCTTCAGCCCTTCAATCTGATCCAAAGTCAAAACCCTAGCTCCACACAGCTTAACCCGCTCAAGCTCGTCAGGTCTAAATGGTGTTTGATCAATCGACAAGTCTACCGCCACAATATTATCCCCTCTCTTCTCGGCTATAACAGCCCTCGAATCACCCGAATTGGCAACATACAAAGTCCGACCCCGAACCAACACAGTAATTGCAGTAGTTCCACTCATGCTATCATCAAGAATATCAGCATGCAGCTGCGAATTCGTGGTCAGGAAAGAAGCATGACAAGCCTCCACAGCATCAACATGGAACCGGCTATTCCTAAGCAAATTCTCACACAACCTTCTCTTCACAAACTGTGAGCACTCAGCTCCGAATTCTCCATGACCATCGAAAACACCGAAGAAATGGTCATCTGGATTCGTCCCGTACGGGGTGTGGATGCAGAAGCTGTCCTGGTTAGCTTTATCCAGAGCGTCCGGATAGTACCCTCTCTGGGACAGAAACGAGTACCGGAGCTCGTAATTTTCCGATGCAACCTTGACCGTCCGAGACCCATCTGGAGGCAGAAACTGCGACGAAACCCTCCGGAGCCTGGTGATCCCGGCCTCCGAGTCTCTGTTCAAGCTCAATTGGTTGATTTGGTCTCTGATTTCACCTTCCTGCGCATCTGAAGATGCAGGTGAGAACACAGGAAAACCAGATGATCTCGCATTTCCAGTGTCCTTGACCCGACCCTCCCTCGGAGCACAAATATCACCGATACAAGCTCTTGAATAAACACAACCCATCACTGTAAACAAGAAATCGAAACAGACCCAGATTCTGAAATTCCCAGAAAATTCATCTAAAACTACAGTACTGCTTGTTCAGCTGCTGACTCTGCTTCAAACTAAAATCCAGAAATCACCACAAATTCCAGAGAAACCACTGCTGGTCTCGCTCTATAACCTATAGAGCTCAATGAGAACAAAAAGAAAGTCCAAGAAAATGCAAGAAAAAAATGGTCGAGTATCACACAAACCTTATCCTCCAGCACATCTCGGTAAATTTTTTGAGTTTCCAATCGGGAAATAATTCAAATTGAAGTAAGAGACACGAGATGAATTGGAAACAAAACTGTAGCGTAACCGAAAAAATGCTAAAACATGGAACATATGAACATTTTGAAATCAGAATCCTGATCTACAGTTTCCGGAGAACCGTTACTGAGACAGAGAGCACGAAAATAAAAAATAAAAAATAATAATAATAGAAATAGTGCCGTTATTATTTAATTAGGGATGAAAATGCGGAGCAAATATCTGTTTATTTGGGAGACTTCTCAATTCTCATTCGCTAAAATACGTGTATTAAATTAAAATAAATAAATAAAATACTTATTCTCTTTCAAAAAAAAATAAAATACTTATTCGGTCCCCAATTCTCATGTTTTGTCTTAATTTGATCTTTTAAATTTTTTTAATCAAAAACATTTCATGAACTTTGGTGTTTTTACCTAATTTTGAACTTTTATAGACTTAAAATGGTCTCTCAACTTCAAATATTAACTTAATTTGATTCATAAA
>JAYMSZ010003904.1:0-10047 GCA_036897665.1 Pelargonium citronellum | reverse complement strand
TGCGTACATATGATATAAATCCAACATGAACCCACCACAATTATTAAACATATTGAATTCGTCAAAACGAACACAATTACAAATTTACTTATTCTAAATACGCATATTTCGTGTTTGTGTCGGGTGACCTAAGGTTGCCTGTGTTGCTGGCCCTAATAGATAGGATATTGAATACCAGTTCAATCACACTAATTGACTAATAAATAAACAGATAGTTGGCAAAATATATGCATACATATATAGTTACAAAATTTTGATGTGATGCCATTCAGTTTCGGCACAGCAATATGTTACCTCCATGAATGACTAGAAGTCCTCGTCCAGGTTGAAGACAAAGTTTTTTCCGGTATTGTGGAGGCTCGACATAACAGAAGCCTTCTGATAATCACCTACCCTTCGCTCAAAAAAGTTCGCCTTTCCTCTGATATATGCAAAGCATGAATCAATTTGTGCCCAACAAAACTAACATAAATTATACGTATTTGCTTGTTGATGTTCAAATTATATCAGCACTTGATTGACAGTTTCGTCATAAGATAATAAACCAGAAGAAGCTAGATGGCAACTAAATCAATACTCACTGCAAAGAAATAAACTCCATCCAATCAAAGGGATTTTCCACGTTATACTTCCTCTCGCACCCTAAGGAAACCTGTAAATAGAGATGGGGACAAAATAACAGAAACACGTACGATAAATAACTTGATTAATTTCCTGTTTTCTTGGAATACAAGAATAAGAACAAATAACAGGTGTATACCAAAAGGCGATCAGCAACAAACTTAATGTACTGGCTCATAAGAGTTGAATTCATGCCAATCAATGCACATGGAAGGGCCTCGCAGACAAACTCAGTCTCAATTTCCACAGCTTCGTGTACAATTTGGTGAACTCTCTCCGGATGAAGTTGATTGTGTAAAAAACTGTTAAAGCAATCACAATAGACCAATATTATTAGATGTTATTGCATAAGCCATTGTTCAAGGCATACCTTAAATGAACACATGAAAATTGAAACATCCTTCAATGAGCCTATATATGAATCTCTATTTTAGCCAACCAAAAATTGAACACTAAAAGCAAAATATAGCAGGAAAGAAAAAGAGAGACCTGTATAGTAAGCAAGCAAAGTCACAATGCAGACCCTCATCTCGAGAAATGAGCTCATTTGAGAATGTCAAACCTGGCATCAGTCCCCTCTTTTTAACCCAGAAAATGGCACAGAAGCTGGGAATGACCAATCAATTAGCAAAGGTAAACAAGAAAAGCAGAAAGAAAAAATCACCATACATGATGTAAAACAAGAATGGTATAAATCAGCAATATTATGCAAGACTACCTTCCAGAGAAAAAGATTCCTTCAATGCATGCAAAAGCAACAAGTCGCTCTGCAAACGAAGTAGAACTGTGCGTAGGAAAAATAAACGTTCTTAGCATTTGTGAAACTATCCCGCATTAAAAGAATTTGAAGTTTAAGACCACTTGATATGCTAGTTGGGCCTCTGCCTAATAGGTTAAGCTTTTGGTTGGGAGTAAAGTTTAATGGAACTTAAAGCAACAACTCCCTTGCTTATATTTGAATAGTGTCAACATAATTAATACAAATGAAGTTTGACTACCACACTAAGAGGGTGTTTGGATTAGCTCGTGAGCTGGTCAAACAAGCTCATGAGCACAAAATAGCTCTTTTTAGTGTTTGGTTACGTCTAAAATAGCTCATGAGCACTTGCTGATGAGCTAAAATAAAAGAGCTAGGTAACCCCAGCTTCTGATTTTTCAACACATGAGCAGTTAAAAAAGAGCTGGTTTGACCAAGTAAAAGACATTTATGTTCTTTAATCTTTCTTTTAATTACTCATATATTCAATTTATTAATTAAACTTAAAATTAATATAGTTATTTGTTTTTTTAATTATAACTCATAGAACATCAACTAGTATTACTATTTCTTATCAACATTTTTATCCAAACAGTTAAACTGTTTTTTTTTTAAAAAGAGTTGAAGTACAAAACTGCTCCTGATTTTTTTATGAATATGAGCTATTTTTGAGAAGTTAATCCAAACGCCCTCTAAATGTCATGACAAATGTTTCTAATAATATTACGAAACACGTAATAATAAAATAACATTCGCAAATCAAAACTAATAACCATGTACATATAAATAAATATATGTTTTTGGTTTTCAAAAACAAAAACAAAAACCATGTCCGTATCTAATATAAAAAAATTAACATCACATTCATGCTATTAAAACCAAAGTTTGATCTATATAAAAAATATTGATTATTCATCATCAACTATTCAAGCAAAACATAATTTATGTTCCAAAAAAGAACGTCTAAATATTTTTGGAGAACGTTTGAAGAGAAGAAAAATCGTATGAAGAAAACGCATAAGAACGTCTGAATATTTTTGTAATGACCGAATCGTAACCAACGTGAATTTTAAGTAGAGAATTTCTAGTTGATTTGAAAGTTTAATATATTGGAAATTCTAGATTAAAAATAAGATTATTTTTGTGATTTACTCTATATAATTAGCAACAAGATATTAAATAATTAGCATCAACATCCTAGTAGCTATTTTTTTAAATATTGATCTAAAATATAGAACTCCCTTGCAAAACATACATTGGTAAAAGAGCTCCAAAACCCCAAACTTCACTAATAAATGCAATAATAACATGATTATCAAATAAAGAATGTACAATAAGATAGAGTCGCATATTCACATAGACATTTTGATTAACTAAAATCTACAACTTAGTTTTAAAGCTTCTTCTATTCCTTGAGGAATAACACCAATTACTAAGAGTAAATCGATCAAGTCAATTTTAGAATTGTTTGCAATACACAAGTTGCTCTCAATACTAGTGATGAAAGTGCTAGTTCTATATATTTTGATTAGTTAAGCTTTAGACGAAGTTAGAATTGTTTGCTATACACAAGTTGCTCTCGATACTAGTGATGAAAGGTGAAAATAATAGAAAATTAAGTTTCTAAATTAAATTATTCTCTTAATTGTATCATGAAAAATTGTACGTCATGGGATTTAAGGAAGAGCTCACGAAAATTAGAAAATTAAAAACATTAATTATGATGAGAAATGGCATCTTATTTTGAGTTCGAAAGAATTCCATCTATGTAAAGTTACACAAGATTAAAAAGTATTTTTTAACACTTCTTGTGTTGGAAAAAAGATGTATTTTCTTATCTATATCAATGTCTCTGAAATTCCCATAACTTGTTGTGAGCTCCTCCCTTGAATCCAATGATGTACATTTCTTCGTGATATGATGGTTAAGCCATTAATAAAATCGGATTTGTTTGTGATATTCACGATTTTTATTCAATGTCGGTTTGGGTCGGCTGGTTTATCGATCAGATCGGTTATGGGTTTTAAATAGACAATTTTAATTGCAACAATGCCTACTCGCCTAATGGTTGTGTCACCAAGGACATTCAGTTTGTTACTAATGCAATATTCTTATGTGATGAACTTCTTGATATCAGCTTATTGTTATTAGATCGTAAACACACACCCAAATCGGGTCATGGCTGGCGCGCGATCCTCGTCAAGTTTTGTTCGGCCGCCTACATCTTGAAGTTTGTGTGCGAAATCTGAAGCAAAAGTAGCAGCAACAACTGGAAAACCGAGATTAATAATCTACGCATGTTCCTATTGTTGTACATGTAAATGGATGCAACTATTCAAATTGAGCAATTGGTTTTATTTTTTTTATTTATTAGTAAATATAAATGGTTTACGTGTACACCACCACACCGTCTATAAATTGTAAGTCGACAAACAATTCAAATTGCATAACTTATAGGTGTTTCATAAATTACAAAACTCTAATTCGCAACGAACAAATTGGGTTACAAAAGTCATAACGGGTGGGTAACTGGCACAAGAACACCCTAATGTTATCTCACAATCCCTTGATAATACGACACCACTCACAAAAAAAAAAATCGTTAAATGATTTAAAAGAAATGGATCGTTAAATTATTTCTTAGTGATACACGTGTCAAAACATAATGATCTGGAAGGATCAATTTCGATTCCCGTATGTCCCGCTTCGATACAATCTGCGTACGTGGCACAAAAAGCGCAGCCCACACGCTTTACTGCGCATCGTACTCAGCGGTGCTAACATGAGCTGGGTGCAGTACAACCGAGCCCACTTTTGTACACGCGCCAACTAACCATTGGTCCATGCACTGTGCGCATACCGGCGGACGTTAACGATCTGTTCACGATCATTGTTTCTTCATGAGGAAGGGAACGTTTCATTTTCAGCTCCCAACTCAGCATCAACTCACTGTCTCTCTGACCAAAACCCTAGCAAACCCACCCTGTTTGTTTCTCGAGAAACCGCTAGAAAGTTGAGATCCTCTGCAAAACGGCGTTGAGTCCTTGCCTGCTACTGCTAAGGTAAGTAAATGCTCTGTTTTTTTTCTTCTTACCTTTTCAAACTAATCTGAATCATTAATGTGTTACTGGGTTTTGTGCTCTTCAATTGCTTCACTACATTTATAATGATGAAGCAATACACTTAGTGTCAAAACGGATAAAAGGATTGTGCGCGGAATAAGAAGAGGAAGATAGATGAAGTTGATGATGGTGAAATTGATAAGGTTTACAAGTTTAGAATCCTTATAGGGACTGTAGACCTGACTTTGCAGAACCCGGAACCCCAAATTCTATTGGAAGATTTCATGCTTAAGGTGAGAGAGGAGTACAATCAAGCGGCGATCGGAGTCCACTAAGAGGACAAAAGATATTGACAGGAACAGTGATAAGTTATTCATTCAATACAATGAACAAAGGATGAGGAGTATGTTAAATCTGAGGAACTTTAAGCCCCACAAGATGTATATGCTGCGCATTTGTGTAAGTAGAAATTTATTGATCTTCATAAAGCAGATTTGATTGTATGTTCATCTCATATTCATATATTTTAGAAACTAGATTTGATTGCTGTCTTTATTTAGGCACTTATATGCTCTAGCATTTTACCAGGATAATTCACTACAAGCAGTGTGGTCTAATGGTAAAGGCGAAATGAGATTGATTAGGTATGCAGTTACTGTGTCTGCTTGCTTCTAACTTTATGAGTCATTTTACAATCTGACTTTATGGATTGTTAGTGCTTCAGCGGGATATGGGAACCTCAGCCACCGGCTTCTTCATTGTTTGTGTTCATCAACTAATCATTTGTTCACATTCTCTTCATAGTTATTATTTTGGGAATTACAAAAATGTGAAGTGTTAAATTGCCATTTCATTTGAATTACCTGTGCAGTTGAATTTAGGATTGCATTTGTAAATTTGTCAAACGGTTTTCGTTAATTAATAATGCTTGAGTGCTTGTGTAATGGTTAATTTACTTCTGAAAAAAACAAGGGTTAACATGGTATATAAAAACAATCAATTTCTGATTTGTAAATTACTTGTGAAAATATACACTGCAGTCTAGTTGTTATTACTAATGAAAGGTATGACCTTGTGTTGGATGGACAGGATGATGTTTCAATCGTGCCAATTGAAGGCTTGCTGAATTGTCTAGCTCTTTGTTTCTTAGGCACATTTATTTTTCCATATGATAATTGTTTTGTGCACATAAGAACACTACTAAATTATTTGTGCTTATTCTGCCAGAGTGGGCTCTTTTCTTATCTTTACTATGATCAATCATGTCTTTTATTTAATGTATTTACAGTGTTGATATCATGGATGATAGAATATCAATTTTTGACTCCGGCCCAGGAATGGATGACAGTGATGAAAACTCTATAGTTAAGTGGTGTGTTTTTGCACTCTCTGATTAATTTATACCAATACTCTCTTCTTTTTTGCTTGTCTCCGTCCATTTTTTTCTTTCTGTATCTGTCATCGATTTTATCAGTATTTATCCTATATAGGGGAAAGATGGGTGCTTCACTTCACAGATCATCAAAAGGACAGGGAATAGGGGGTAAACCCCCATACTTAATGGTAGGATTATCTACTTATTACTAATGTGCAATTTATATGTATATTTTTGGTGGTCAAGTATGTCACAAATAAATGGCATATTCAAGATAGAAATATGACTTATGATGACTTTTGATAGCGAGATGCAGACAGAATTTTGAAATTAACTGTTTTTTCATGATAAAATGTGAAACTACACGTACAACACACGCTCTACCTCATCCATGTCTGTGTATATATATAATCTGCTTCTATTTCTGAAATTTCTTGTTTGCAGCCTTTCTTTGGTATGTTTGGATATGGAGGACCTATTGCATCCATGCAATTAGGGAGGTAGATCTCTTAAAACTTGTATATTTCCCACTATGGATATCCATGCCTTTGTAAAGTTATTGCCCACCATGGTCAGTCTCTTATTTCTTTTTCTGGTCTTAAATAGGGCAGCTGTTGTTTCTTCCAAGACAAAAGAATCCAAGAAGGTCTTTTCTCTACATCTCGAGAGAGAAGTTTTACTTAGCCGTGCAGGTTCTGATCTAACTTGGAGGGTAATGAAATTCTGTAATGACAGCGCTCTCTTGTTTCTTTTGATATTTATTATTTTTGCTCATGAAACTTCAATATTTGTTTTTTTTAGATTGGAACGATATTAAACTTATTGAATGCTATTTCACATATTTATCATTATAGACTGATGGTGGCATCAGGGATCCATTAGAAGAAGAGATTGAGAAATCACCTCATCGAAGCTTTACAAAGGTGAAGTGTGTACTGACTTAATGCTCTTTGTTTCTAAAGCTATTCAGCACTTTACACGAGTTAAGGTTTAAGTTTACGCAGTTCATTATTGCATGATCCGCTGCTTTATCTCATTCTTTGCGTCTTTGGGTTGACATAATCTGATTTTACATATCTCTTTCCTGAAGCATTACATTGTACTCATAGTTACCTGGCTGATGGTCATCTTTTTGTTGCTATTACTTGTACATTTTATTCTTCGTTTCACATACGTGAAAATATGAAAACAGGATGTGTTAGTGCCATTAGTTACTGAAATATCTACAGTTTTGTCTGTATCATTCGTTAATTTCTAGGCTGATTGTATTTTGATGCTATGATGGTTTATTGAATGTAGTTTGTTGATCTCTATGTATTTTGTTGCACAATCACTTTGTAAGAATGGGATAAGAATCCCTGTCTTCAATTAAGGACCTTTGGAGGACAAAGGATTCTGTGTATTTTGATTTTTGATTTGGTAGACATTGATTTTATGCATGAATGGAATCATACATTCTTGGGTTAGTTCATAGGGTAAACATTACGCTGGGATAATGTAGGGAGCACAAAGATCAAAGAGACGAAATAGGAAGCTAACATCATTCGAAAAATGGTATAATATCTGATGGGTTGCCTCTGGAATGTCAAAAGTAAGAGTATGTACATGAATTGTAAATAGTATAACTGTGGCTTCTGGATAGTTGTGTGTGTGTGATGAGAAAATTCATTTTGTGATGTTTGTCTATCTATTTTAATTGTAAATATTAGAACTGTGGCTGCTGAATATTTGTGTGTGTCTGATGAGAAAATTGATTTTGTGATGTTTGTCTATCTATTTTAATTGTATATAGAAGTATCTCAGATGCTTGTGCACCTCTGTATTTTGTGTTATTTTATTCTACTCCATCTACTTTTCCCCCTAAGCTCTTTTGGCGTTGTAAGAATACTAGTGGCATGCAGCCTGATAACTTCATTTCAACTCTGCATTAAAATTAATTGTTGCCTGTTTGTCTCTATTATTTATCGTCCATTTTATCTTGGGCTTGCATACCCTAGTAATGATGTATCTATGCAAAATAAATCATGCACAGGTTGAGATATTTGAACCAAAAGGACAAGGCTTGGACATGTATCAACTCCAATGCAGGCTGAAGGACATCTATTTTCCATATATTCAGGTTTGCTTATATCATTCATTTCTTTGGTTGAAGTTTTTGTAGCATCATTTGAATGATTGTGTTGTCAGATGTGATGTTTATTGCATTGTTATTAGAAGTTTCTGTTCATTTTGCATATTACTTTATAAGTGCTGTACTGGTCTGTCTGTTTTATAATGAGGCTTGAGTGGAATTTGCATACTCTATGACTTGATATTTTTTTTTGGTATGTAATACTAGTATTTTACCGTATGTTTCTATCTTTTCGTCTCTAGGTGACTAGTCAGCTGCTTGAATGAAAGTGTGAAAAGTGCAGTATTTAACAATTGTTTATGTTACCTTAAAAAAAAATTGTTTATGCATCTGATTAGTAAAGTTGGTCTTGAATAGTTTAGCATCTTTGTTGAAGCTTGTATGAGAGGTATTTGTGGTTTACAATGTCATGGAATGTTGTTGTTCTTTGTTGTGCAGTGTGACGAAGAGTCCAGCTCAAGGAAGACTTTGACACCAATTGCATTCCAGGTATATATACATTACTATTACTGTTTCCCAATACCACACTGATTTTTGTTTGGCATTGTCAATAATGCTGTTCGTTTTCCTTCACAAGTTTCTTCATTAAAATGTTTGTGTAATATGGTGTGTTTTTCATTGACTATTGATTATTTTGTAACTCCTTAATTACTTGGTTTAAATGTATAAGATGGTGACAACCATCTAAGTATATATTCATCTTTCCTAGATGTTTGCCATTCTCCATCATGTATGTTTTATATAGTCCCACCAAATTCTAATTTGGGGCTAGTTTGGTTAAATTTATCCCTACCCTACTATAATATTGAAAAACTTAGTTCAACCTCTAAAGAAAGCAAGACATGAAAATTTAAGGCTTCCTTGTAACACTAGTTTAACACTTGCATGCATATACCGTGATGAATAATCTCACAATTTTTTTCTTCTGTAATTAGCAAATCAAAGTGAGTTAACATCTTTTCCTTGGCTGCTTCTGAAGTAAACTTTTTTCTGTTTTCTTGTTTAAGCCCCACCTAATGCTGGTTGCAAACCAAATAATGATGGAAGGTGGAATTGTTTCTCTGACGGGTCAGGTTTTCCAGGGCTTTTCCAACTATGCAATTTTCTAACCTCCCATTATCTTTCAGCTGACCAAGCAAATGTACAAGTATTATAAAATGGAATCTTCAAATGTGTAATAGTATTTTCCTTGTATTAAAAGCAATGGGCTTTATGCTCATAGACCCATATTTTGAAGGATGAAGTAATTTCTGCTATGAAGGTTGTCTTAGTATTGTGTCTTGGTCATTTTCAGGTTAATGGCACCGACTTAGCTGAAATTGACGGTGGGGAGATTGCAACGACCAACTTGCATTCTTGCAATGGTCCTGATTTTGTATTTCAGCTTCATTTTTCTCATAATCAAGATACTTCCTCGACTAAGAGTCTAGGTGATTATGCATTGCCTCTGCCTTTTGAATTTGAATGTCACCAAAAATGAAATTAAAAGCACATGAACATTATTTACCGTGAGATTTCAAAATGTTCAGGTTTACGGACGTCTCAAGAAGCTAATGCACGGCTGAAGTGTGTTTATTTTCCGATTATTAAGGTATGAAAATGGTTTACTTCACTACATTCTGCATAAGATGGCCAACAAACTATTGCAGGCTAGCTTATCATTATATATAGAACACTAACTGTATTCAAACGATATTTTCCTAACAATAAGATTAGAGTGAGGATATATAGACATACATAATGGTTGAAATTGAGATGAAATTGTCACAACAACGATGATAAGATAAGGCAAGTTTATAGTGTATTGAAGATATGAAGCGTCACATCTAAATTAATCTGGCATGTATCACAGTTCAAGGTTGTTTATGATGTCTCTGAACACATGCAGGTTATCTCAAAATTCCTAATTTAAATTCCTTCCTCAAGAAAGGGTGAAAAATCGGATATATATAAAATGTACATGCTTAAGGTTTAATGCCCTCATGTTAGTTTGAAAACTAACTATCGAAGGACTGTTATCCAAACTGATTGTGGTGACTATGCAGTATCCTTAAGGATCAGTAGACCCTTTAAAATTAACTCCCTTAGTGAAGAAACAGGG
>JAYMSZ010003903.1:0-10053 GCA_036897665.1 Pelargonium citronellum | reverse complement strand
TCGGTTTGAGCGGTTTGAAATTTTTTTATACCGTTCAATAAACCGCTAACTGCGATTTAATAGAAAATTAATCCGTTAAAGTTCGGTGCGGTTCGATTTTTTGAACACCCCTAGCTCTGCTCATCCCGAATGCTTCACATGGAACTGCTTTGCACGCGTAACAAGAGAGCGTGGAGCTAGTACCGTAGACTTGTAGCAGTATTATTTAATTGATCGCACCGTAGCAATCTAGAATCTTCTTCGATCTCTCCAAAGCGAAAGCACAGTTCGCCGGAAACACTCCCAATTCAACGACAGCCATCGATCTGCTCCATCACCAGTAAGTTCTCACTCTTCACTTCTGCTACAAACTGTAAATAGAGAATATCATTTTGTTGTTTCTTGTTATTAGTAGCACTATATTTGTTAGTCTAGGTTGTTTTATCGGACATTTTACTTCTTGAGTGTTGAGCTAAATGGATCGAGATGCAGTCGACCTAAGTGGAGTTTTCTTCTTTTCATTTCATTTCATTTTCTCAGGAACCAAACATCACCAT
Organism: Pelargonium citronellum; assembly: GCA_036897665.1. Taxonomy (NCBI): domain Eukaryota; kingdom Viridiplantae; phylum Streptophyta; class Magnoliopsida; order Geraniales; family Geraniaceae; genus Pelargonium; species Pelargonium citronellum. The sequence continues at coordinate 9,517 of JAYMSZ010003903.1, read as the reverse complement.
TTGACTTTTCGTATTTTTGTTTTCACTTATAGTGAATTTAGAATTTGATAGATACTTGCTTTGGAATGGTTTTGCAGGAATCTGAGAAAAACTAGTTAAATTTTCAACAATGGAGGATGTTTCACAGCAGCAAAGTCAAGCACACGGTGATCCATCAAACTTTGTTGTTAATTTTAGCAATGAATGTACTCAGTATTGGAATCTCTCGTAAATTCACTAGAGTTTATAATAGTAACTCATTTGACATTTGAGCTTGAAAAAAAGATGCATTAGTTCAGTATTCATAGTTGCACACCTTGTGATTTTCTGCAGATAGAATGATTTACTGTTCTTCAGTTAAGTTTACAATCTGTTAAAACAAAAATGGATATAGAACCTGTTGTAGAGAAATGCCATGTTGTTATGAAGTCTTTCAGATGGTAACGAACTGCCATGTTGTTTAAATTTCTTATTATTAACATGCATCTAGTAAACATGGTGTTAGCATTTACCTGTGTCGTCAATTGTTTTACCATACACCCTGCAGAGTGCTATATAATTTAAGACACCAAGATCTGTTGTCTGACATGTTTTTGTAGGAATAACATTGATACATAATTGATTACATTTATGTGAAGTGCTTACAACATGTAGTATTGAAAGCTACCTACTTATGTTGCAATGAGTTCTCTTATATTATATGCATTATGACACGCTAAAAGTGTACTGCATTGAAGATTGACTGGACTTTTCTTGTAAGTTTTATCATTTGAAGGCTTTGTTTATTCAATTGTCAAAATCTTTTGACATGATCTGACTCCAGCGCTATATAAATCATTAACTAGAATTCATGTGTATAGGTAATAGGATACTAAGTTAAATAAGCAATTTCACTTGTGCTTAATGCCAATGGTTCCGACAAATGCAATGTTGTGGAAAATGTGTTCACTGTCCTAAGAGGGTGCTTTGTTCCATTTAAATCTTATATACAAAATAGGAAGTTATTTAATCTCTGCTCATCCTGAGGATAGATAAACACTTTGTATTTGTCGCTGCATGCAATGTGTGAATATAAATGTCGTTTTGTAAGGGAATATGACGGCATAATTGTATCTTGTATTTTTTCACAGGAGAAGATAGTGAAAGCGAAATAGTTACTGAGAATTCTGCATTTGTGCACGGGGAACCTATGCAAGATGTGAATGGTCCCCCAAAAGTTGATTCTGAGGTGGTAAGCCTCCATGATAAAGTCAAGAAACAAATCATCAAGGAAGGTCATGGTCAGAAACCCACCAAATATTCAACCTGTTTCTGTAAGTACCATATTACACTTCTTAGTGTACTGATTTCCTTGAGCTTTGATTTTTTTCAATTCCTTCTGATTCTTTTTGTGTAGATAACTGGAAGAATATGTATTTTTTGGGTTCTTTAAGTGAGTTTCTTTTGGTCTTCTGGAATATTTGTGCACACAGAAACAGTCATCGACTTCGATGTGGCTAAACCCAGTTTGTCAAAATAGTATAGCAATCGGTAAACGGAATCTCAAGCATACTCTAACTGTACTTTGTAGGAATAATATGTTCCTTTTAGGCCCACTTATATTCCTATCTTTATGTGTGAAATTTGGATGTTTGAGAACCCCATCTTCTGTTTTACATAATAAGCATGCAGGACTACCATAGAAGAATTTGCTACTAAATCATAAAGTTCAAAATTCTCAGGCTTCCTCTAATGATTATGAACCAGTTTTCATACTTCTTAGTCTATTTGGTCTCAATGATCTCCAAACTTGTTTCATGGTAATGAACTATCCCCTCCATCCCAAAATGAGTGTCAACTGTCAACTTTCTTCAAATTTTTTGTCCCAACTCCCAAAATGGGTGTCTACTATTGTATGTGAATGACCAATAACATCCCTAAGATAATAAGTTAGTTAAAACTCATTGAGTTTGTAAGTTGTAACAACAAAATCACTTAGGGGCACATGAAAGAAGTTCAACACTAATCTAGTTAATCTTAATTACAAAGATATGTAAGTGGACACTCCTTTTGGGATAAAGGGAGATTGATTTGTTTTGTTTTATGTGAAATAGATGTATCTACGGATTGCTCAACTGCTCTATACATTTTGAATCATAGAACTAAGTTCAGGATATCCTTGCAAAGGAAAAGTCTTAATTATTGCATGTATTCTGATAGTGCACTACAGGGCATGGAGTGAGAGCACCGAGCAAAATTTTGAAGATACTGGGAATGAACACCAGCCACTTGAATTGGTTATAGGAAAAGGTATTGTCTATTGGATACTATTTTTCTTTGATGGTATATGTTTTCTGTTTTTATAAACCATAAAAATATAAATTCTGTTATAGATCAAACAAGTTCTCGTTTCGTACTTTAGTTTAGCACTTCAGAGCATCACCGTTTATTTTTGATTCGTTAGAGTAAAAAAATGAAGACGGGTTCTTTTCAATTTGATTACCACTACTACCCTACTACAGCCTTTAAAATCTATAATCTAAGAGGGTTAAGTTAAGTGATTTCACACAGATACAGGGTTGCATAAAGGAAGCCCTCGATAGGGGTGAAGCGAGCTAAACTCCAAAATTTTCATGAGAAAGTAAAGGGGTTCTTGCTTTGCGCAGTGAGAGGCAATGCTTTTTATCTAGTGTGTATTTATTCAATAAGAAGTTTATGAATCCTTCTCTAAATTTAATAAATAAAATGACTTTCCAATTCGTACTACTCTAATATTATTAAAGTATTTCGTAAAGATAAACTAGCATTGAGCTTAATTGGACTTTGATTGGTTCCCCCACAAACAACTGAAAATAATCAGAGTCAATGGTTTTCTTGAATCCTGTCACCTTAATCCTTACCTCAACATGATTTCTTAATTTCATAACTGGTAATATAGCAAGAAATCAAGGTAGAGTGTGATCTGTTATTCTGTTTTCCTGCTGTTATGCTTTAACTAAAGCCCTTGTTCTGCTGTAAGAAGGGACAACAACATTATAGGGAAAGGGTATATATCTCGAAAAAGGCTAAACCAATATAAAACTTTTGGATTCTTCTTTTACGAATTTTATGAAACACGAGACAGTACTGATTAACAAGTAGTAAAGCTCTCATTACTTTTTTTTTAGAACTTTCTATCTAGATTTGTTGAGTTCATTATCGTAAGTTGAGTAAGTTTGAGGAGATCTATCAACACGCTTTTGTTAACCTATATTAAAGTATCCCTTGCTACGGGAAAGTCTTTATTATTTTTGCTTATCACGCTTTTTTCTTAGCCAGGATCCTAGCTCTCAGAATTTACCGCCGATCCAGCACCCTTATAATTTTTATAATTCACTTTTAGTCTCTAGCATATACTTGTTAAAAACTATAATATCCAGAGAAGTGTGAAGATCAGATAATAAAATCACCTAAATAGGCATTTGTAGTTAAACTAGCATTATAGTTTCCTCTTTCAGATCACTTCTTTTTGGGGAAAAAGATTTCCTCAATCATTTGATGTGAAATTTCTGGGAAATTTTATGGCCAACGAACAACAAAAACAAAAGAAAAGAAATCCCTGTTTCTGACTGAAATTCTGAATAATCGTAACATAAGCTAAAAAACATTAATTGAAAGCAATAATAATTATATCTGAAATTACTGAATAGAAAAAACAATTAAATGAATGGAAAAATAGGGTCTGCCCCCTCAACAAAGCTGTGAGGTCTTGTTCGTTGTCGCGTTTCGTATGCACAGAGCAAATTGCAGCCCAGTCTGATAACATCAACTTTGATAGCTCACTAGCAGCCATTTGCAACATCATTCACCAATTTTATGCAGTAGGCTAGACTGATATTAGGATTCCTAGGTTTTTATCTTTGTATGAAGATGATTTTATATGTGAGATTACAGGAGATAAAAAAAATTGTGTTTGAAATGGATGTTTGGTATGTTTTCGAAGAATCTGATCAGTAATATTTAGTAATTGTTTTCGGACATGTTATTCTTTTGTTGATTCATTTACTCGTGCAACAGAAAAGAAAGAAATGACAGGCTTGGCTATTGGTGTGTCCAATATGAAGTCTGGTGAGCGTGCCCTGTTACATGTGGGTTGGGAATTGGGCTATGGAAAAGAAGGAAGCTTTTCCTTCCCAAATGTTCCACCCATGGCAGATATAATATATGAAGTTGAGCTAATTGGGTTTGATGAAACAAAAGAAGTAAGTTGCTTGAAAAGGACTTGAAAGTATTAATCTATGGATGATCTCATGTATTCACTTCTCCTCTTTGTTCTAACTACACATTTGTTTTGTTGATGTACTTTAGGGAAAAGCACGTGGTGACATGACTGTTGAGGAAAGGATTGGAGCTGCAGATCGTAGAAAAATGGATGGAAATGAGCTATTTAAGGAGGAGAAACTAGAGGAGGCTATGCAACAGTATGAAATGGTTAACACACTTAAGTTCCTTATGTTTCATTATTCATCATTTTATGTTCTAAGTTTATAAATATTCTTTGTTAGTGTTTTATATTTCTTTTTCTGTTTGTATTGACGAGTCTGAGGTTTTGTTCACCTTAGGCCATAGCATACATGGGAGATGACTTCATGTTCCAGTTGTTTGGGAAGTATCGGGACATGGCTTTGGCGGTTAAGAATCCTTGCCATCTCAATACGGCTGCATGTCTGATTAAGTTAAAGCGATTTGAAGAAGCTATTGGCCATTGCAGCATTGTGAGTATATGGTTGCCTGAATGAGTCATTTTTCAGCTATAATTCTTGTTATGCTGGAGTGGAGAATAGGTTTTGGTTTGTTAGTGTATTTTAGGATCACTTTGTGTTCAATTATTTGACATGGGTGTCCCTATGGTTGGCAGCAAATTTGATGTTTGCTTTTAACTATTCAGTGACATCATATCAAATAACGCCAAACATCCATTAGAACAAGCAACTATGTGTCATCTTTCTCTAATTTGTTTTCTCTTATTATTGGATGATTAAGCATAAATCTGTTGACTCTTAAGTTTATCATTTGGTCTTAGGTACTGGCAGAGGACGAGAACAATGTCAAAGCACTGTTCAGGCGAGGAAAAGCTAAAGCGGAACTTGGGCAATCAGATGCTGCTCGAGAAGATTTCCTTAAGGCACGTAAGTATGCACCTGAAGACAAGGCGATTGCGAGAGAATTACGTTTGCTGGCCGAACACGACAAGGCTATTTATCAGAAGCAAAAGGAGATCTATAAAGGCATTTTTGGGCCTAGACCTGAACCCAAACCCAAGAGCTCCAATATGCTTATACTCTTTTGGCAATGGCTAGTGTCACTATTTTATCGCCTGGTCAAGCTTTTCAAGAGTGAAAGGCAAAAAGCCGACTAGTGTCAGCTCTGAAATAAACTAGAACGAGAAGTATGTATTCAGCGATCACACAATATACCAATGACTTTTCCTCTTGCATGCTTGCTTCACTGACATTTCAGTAACTATGCTCGTGGAATCATCAAAATATCCGCTAATTGACATTCTTTTTTCTTTGTAATAGTGCAAACTTTGAATGTATGTCACCAGCTTTAAGGTAAAAGATAAATTGTCCAGATTTGATGTGCTTGTACAATTTCAATTTTCGTTTTTATTTTAGACAAGTAGTGTTTCAGATTTTTGTATCTATTTGTTGTACTCGACAAGTTCTGTTTTTGAAGCTTGATTGCTTTGGAAGAATTCACCATATTCATAATCAGACTGAAATGGATTGTGTCATTCCAAGGGCTTGTGTTTCAAATGTGATGCACCTTCCACTGCAAGCCATCATCGTATGATGAATGTGTGACCTTACAAGTTCTCCAACCTTGTTTCTCTAAACTGTTACCTGTTTTTGTTTGGAGTACATTTCTACTCTAAATTTGTAGAACAGTGAAACGCTGTAAACCGTTAACTGTTTAATATCGAGGGCTCGAATGATTTTGACAATTGCTTATTTGTTTGGTGAAATTACAGATGACACTCATGAACTAAACCCCTTTTGCTTTGGGCAATTCTGTGTTAAATTTCACTGCCCGTCCACTACTACGCGCGTAATGTATTAAGCAGACAACTTCTTCAAATGTAGCATGTGTGAATATTAATATAGAACCAAATTAAAAGCACAAAGTACTGATATATTTCCCTTACTAGTATTGGAAGACAAAAGCAAACATAGGTGTATTCAAAATAATAGAAGAGAAATGGGAAATAGTAGTGAGCCACATTTGTGTTATTTATCTCCCAAAACAGTTTTACAATATGTAATTCATCTGTTACAATATTAAGTGCTAATTAAGTTCATCAGGACTATACTAATACATCTCTGTGTGTGTATATATAGTTCATTTTCAGTCTATTTGTGTGCCTGTGAACAAAGCTGACACTTCCTAATCATTCTCATTGCTTCTCCATGTGCTTGTGAAATGAAAGTCTGATAAGTATGATTCAGGTCATTCTGAAGCTGGAGGCTATACATGGTTTGTGTTATTAAGGTTTCTGCAACTGCACAGTACCTCTAGTAAAACTTGCTGTAACTGGTATGTCCTGATCTAAATCTTTGTGTGCCCATGTAAGTTCATGTCTAAGAATATTCATAACTAAACAAGATCATACAATAAACATGTATATAATTGTAGTGATGATGAACCCAGATACAAGATAAAGAACATTATACAAACCAGAAAAGTTGAGCTCTAAGATCTACCATAATTGTTTGGGCATGTACACCCATACATAGTAAGCACAAACAATCCTCTGAGATATATACACATAAATTGCAAATGACAAGCTCATCAAGGTCAAGTCCTTCCAATCTCCCTTCTGCTTTGGGCTCAAATTGTCCTTCAAATCCTTCCCAAACTTGCCTACTCCACCACTAATCAATTGAGTCCAATTCCTTGCTGCTTCTTGCTTCTTCTCTCCCTTGGTGCTGCTTGAAGATGTGTCCACTTCCTCTGGTTCATGGCCCTGCCAGGACATACAGATGACACTTCTTGTATAGGCTTTTCTGATCTTTACTAGTTCTTGGATCTGGTAGCTTTTGCTTCTGCTGTGAAAACAATGGCTGGTCATGGACAGAGCTGCCATAGCTTGGCAAGGGTGTTTGTTGATTTGGTTGAGATGAGAAAGAAAGTGGAGTGGGTGGTTTGAAGAGTAAAGTACCAAACATAAGCAATTGTTCATTTTCAAATGCAAGTAGAAGAAAATATCTTACATGGGAAAAGCAAAATTTGCCTTTGATTTTTTGTGGGGAGAATGGATAAGACTTGTGGGGCAAATACTGGTGGGACTGTGGGAGCAACCTTTTGAGTGTTGGACTCATTTTAAAGTTTGGATTCATGCAAACTTGTCAAATACATTCTACTAAAGCTGAAAATTTGGATCTGAATATGCTGGTTGGATCAAATCAGATGAGATCATATCGAATTTTTCTCATAAAAATACGAATCCAAATTCTGAACTGTAACTTCTACTTGTAGAGACGACAATCTGAATTTGAAATACAATCCGATCGATTTTAAATTGGATCAGATTCTTTTTTCTATTTTGCGAATAAAAACAAGCATATCGACAATTTGCTCATTTTAGTGTAAAATGACTTAATGTGCCCGAAAAAAACTGATAAAAAATACTAACGGATTGGATCTCATGTTTCAGTCCAAAATCCAAACAGCTACGATCCGACGGATGGGCGATTGCCACCCCTATCTACTGGCTACATTCAACTAAACTTCGTATTTTTTTAGTTAATAAATAAAGCTTTCAGAGTAGCTGGCTTCACATCAGTTTGGATTAGATCCAAGTCCAACCAACCGCAACAACAGGCACAAGAAATGGGCTTGGTCATAGCCCATATTAGGGTCCAATAAAGGCCCAACAACCACTTTGCTTTATTTGAAATTTAAAAACACAGATACGTGGAGTCCACGAGGTTGTAAACAACTTTAGCAGACCATAGCATTGACTTTTCTGCGCTTCTTTTGACTGTGTGCAGTGCGACCTGCACGTATGGTCATCATTTAATTATTATCCGTATGGTGGGTGGGTCCACCTCCTTCATCGGACGGCCCATAATTCAGATCAGATCTTTATATTTAAATTAAATACATTATGACGTCAAAAGTTGAAACGAGGAGGTTGTGATGGTCAAAGGTCTCACCGACAGCACAGAAAATGACGTACTCCCCACCGGACCCGAACATCTGAACCACTAGGAGAGGAGACTCACACGCGGCGGCGTGGAAAAGCGAGTTCTTAGATTTTGGTACGCGCGGGCGTGGTCAGGGGCGGTCTGACTTCGGCGTAGGCGGATGGCCAATTAAGACTCTATTTTGACCAGAGGTGTTTAAAAGTGGTGAGCAATGGTGTGTTGACACGTGTCAAGATGTGTTCGGGACTTGAGACTTGTGTCCTTGGCAAGGAATTCTTTTTTCCTTTATTGGGAGTGTTAAATCATGTTTTAAGATTAGTGCTAATCAAAGTTTGGGTCCAACTAATCACTTTTACCATTGACAATTTGGGAATTACTTTCACGAGATACAATGGATCCATATGAAATTTGTATGACAACTAAGTTTAACATTAAACTACAAAAAAATCTTAAATTTAAACACTCTTTAATTCATGATTATCAGAAATCTTGTTTAAACATTTTTTCTCAATCTCGCATGATCATATTTGTCAGTCTTAACTTAAATAATGAACTCAATAAATTAACCCCTCAAGTTATACGATTGTAGAGTATCACACGGGTAGCCTCATGTGTACAAATAAATGAATTTCGACACAAATTAAAAACATGACAATTACTACAATCAAATTATATTTGGCAAAATCTTAAAATCAATCTTGTCATAGTTTCACAACAAGCACACTATTTTCATGAAGATAGGTGACGACAAAATTTTGTCAACAAGTTATTTGTTAGGGGAATCTATAATTGAAATAACCCATTCGACTGATGGTACATACCACTAAGGAGGTTGCTTGTTTATTATTGCTCATATAAATGCACCGACAAAAGCTGGGTCTATCACATATGTGAATAACCAATAAGAGTTTTTAGATAAATCTCTTTGGACTAATCAAATGAGGAGATTCGATCTTGTAATCTAAGTACAAAAGCGCGTCGCATAGCTAAATTGCGGAATGACACCTATAAAAGTTAGCATATATTTACTATTAATTGTTATACACAAACAAAGAGAAAATACGTACAATCACTTTAATATATAAGTACTAATATGTACTTGATGATCTAAGTTAAGCATATGAGGGATTTCAATCGATAAATGTCTTACTTTGCAGGAATAGGTACTCAAAAGAGGACCGAGGTCAAACTCTCGTCATGTAGAGAATCTATGTGGTACCATATGGTAAACCCGATGTGAAGCAACAATGACCACCATTGAAGATAGGGCTGACAATTTGGGTCATAACCGTGACACGACACGAAGTTAAGCGGGTTTGGGTTCAGTTTAAACGGGTTCGTGTCGTGTTTGTGTCTAATTTTTCAACCCG
>JAYMSZ010003902.1:0-10056 GCA_036897665.1 Pelargonium citronellum | reverse complement strand
TGATGCAATATTTACGCCATTCGAAATCTACTCCGGCGAGATCTATAGCCTCCAAATCGCAGTCTTTAAGAGGCATCGGTGATGGAGAGTGCAGTGAGAGAGATCGAGCCATCAATCGTCGTGCTTATGGCCGGTGAGGCTGCTAGATGTGTGATTTGTCTGAGTCTCTGGCGAGATTGAGGCGATGGAGGTTGTCATTATAGAGATGGAGGTGGGTAGGGTTGAAAATTGAAGAAGGGTAAAACAGTCTTTTTATTCTTCAAACTAACAGAGTCATGACAGAATAAGCTAGATAAAGTTTAAGGGATGCATCTGTTTCCAAAAATAGTTTTAAGTATGCATCCGTTTTAAGTGACTAATTCATAGGGTGCATATGTAATTTTCTCAATATAAAAATAACAAGTCAATGTGAAGTTATGTGTTGGGGCTATTTGATAGAGTTGAAAGAGTTATCCAAAAAATTCTGAGCTGCGTCCGCATTTCTCTCACATTCTATTTTCTGAATCTCTCCCCAAAATGAAGGATCTCAACTTTCCTTCTCCTTTCTCTATTCTTCCTTTCTTGCTCTTCCCCATTTCCCAACCCAACATTCCTTCTTCTTCTTCTTCTTCTTCTTCCTCTATCTCTTCTCTTAATTACTGCACCACCACCACCACCACACCATGGTATGTTTCTCTTCTTTTCTTTCTCATTTTCTCTCATTCTTAATTTTGTAATGCCTGTCATGGATATCAACATCTCTCCAGGTATGGTCATTGATCAATGCATTTGCTTCAATTCTTTTTGTTTTCTTCTCTTTTCAATTGTTAATGAAGCCTTTTTCTTTAATTTACTGGAGCCTACTGTCACCTCATAACTTTATGACCTACGCAGAGTGACTCGCTGAATTTAGACCTTTTGAAAAAAGTGGCTGAGTCTTAGACAATAACCCCTTGGCTGATATTCCTTACTAAACCTATGAGAGGGTGAAACGTCCTCATTAAACATAAATATCCGCTTCAATAAATTTGTAAACGCAGAGGGCCCACCCTATTCAATTTTCATGTGTCTTGTTGTGTCTCAACTATTAAGAGGCAACCCAAGACTCTCTCTACACACATGAGAGCCAATTATATATTACAATCAAGCCCCCCGTTACATTCACAAGATTTCATAGCTAAGCAATTGAGTCTCAGTCACTAATTCTTTGATATGTGTAAAGAATCTCAGCCAAGCTTACGAGAGTGCCACACGTCCTTAATTAACACCAATAGCCGCTACAATGAATTTGTGAACGTGGAGTGCCCACTAAATTCAATTTCATTGTGTCTTGGTTGAGTCACACCCATTAAAAGGCTAGCTGAGACTCTATCTCTATACACACATGAGAGCTAATTATATTAGAATCAAGCCTCCAAAGGCTCCAATTACATTCACAAGATATCAGATCTAAGCAATCTCTTACATTGAGGGTCTCTTGTGCTTCCAAAATTTTGTCAGTCTTTTGTAGCTCCCTCCATCAATAATGCCTCTTGTTCTTATGTTTTTCCTTGTTTTTGGATTTGGAATCTTCTTCATCAAAACTATCTTACATTCTTCTATAGCTCTACACCATTTTTAATCTTTTCTTTCATTTTATTTCCCACTTGTGCAGCCATGTTAACATACAATATGACTCTAAATTGGTTGTGAAGATCTTCTAGATAATGATCGTCTAAAAAACCTTGTTAATAACACTCCTTAGCATATCTTGTAGTAGTTTCAACTATTTGTTTGCAAGTGTCATCACTATTCTTTTTTCTACATTTTCAGCATCCCATTTTAAACACTAGCCTTGTGATTGTATGTTATAACCCAAAATGTTCCTGTTTTTATACCCTGCAATAGCAAATACCACCAAGTCAAATTTATCAGTTAAACTGATGATTGTTTTCCTACTGATAATCTTGTCATTAATCAGTGTTGTCATTTGTTAGTTTAAGGTTATTTTGTTGGATTGTTGTTTTTCTTGGCACGTCGTTTATATATTAATGTTGGGGTTAGGCGAACGCTGTGTCTGGAATGCATGTGGATGATCAATGCAAACTGAAGTTCTTGGAACTGAAAGCTAAGAGGAACTATAGGTTTATCATTTTCAAGATTGAGAACAACGAAGTGGTCGTGGAGAAGCTTGGAAGCCCCGAGGAAACCTACGAGGGCTTCACTGCATCTCTCCCCGCCAGTGAGTGCCGCTATGCTGTCTTTGATTTTGATTTCACCACTGACGAGAACTGCCAGAAAAGCAAGATCTTCTTCATTGCATGGTACATTACATTACATTTCAATCTTGAAAAAAAGTAGTACTAGTTCGAGTTTTGACCCTTACGGATAGCGAGAAACGAAACAAGAATTTGTTGTTTTTGTAGGTCTCCTGATACATCGGCTGTTAGGATGAAGATGATTTATGCGAGCACCAAGGACAGATTCAAGAGAGAGTTGGAAGGAATTCAAGTCGAGTTGCAGGCAACGGATCCTAGCGAAATGAGCATGGACATCGTAAAAGCTCGAGCACTTTAGAAACAAATTGTTACTTGTTTCGATGGATCGAATCCTTTTATCATCTATAAGGCTACAATTTCCTGGAGCATTGTTTTTGTTTTTCCCTTTCTTTGTTGTTGCATGGGGTATGTACTAAGCCATTTGGTTTTTTGTGTTATGCATACTTGTGGCATGTTTTGATATATACTTGGGTTTCACTCCATGAGTGTTCTTTATAATGCATAAATCTACCCCTCTATTATGGCAATAAAAATTAAGTTTTTTTTATATATCATTACTATCAATGTTTAACAAGTTAATATTGTAGTTTGAGTTGTATTCAATCTAATGGAAAATGTTTACTATATGAGAATAAGGGACGTATGGAGGTAAGTTCCTATTCCGATGCAGATTGGGCAGAATTCGTTCAGGGTAATTTAGTCTCATGGAAAAGTAAGAAACAAAACGTGGTGAAAAGCTTCGGCACAGAAGCAGAATATCGAGCAATGACATGTAAGCTCATATTTTGTGAGAGAGAAGTTGGATGAATGAGTCGTCGTTACAGAATTGGTCAATTCCAACGATCAATTGGCAGATGTCTTCATGAAGTCACTTTGGGGCCCTCAATTGATCAAGTACATATGTATTATAAATTGGGCATTGCCCTGAATAACACACACTTTCTCTCAATTTCACTATGGTATTGTCTGGTTTTCCCAATATGTCCCTTCCCATACCTCCACTTGTTTGATGTTATCAACCTTCCTCCGGCGAAATTTATCCAGAGATTGCAGATCATAAGAGGGCATGGCACACGGGTTTCTTCCCGAGGGGCCTTTCACCAACGATGCCATCATAAACTTCCTCTCCAATCCTCGAGCTGTGCACGCCATTGCCTCCGAGCACAGCTCCACAGCTTTCTCAGGCACGACGGGCTTAAACCTCAAGAGCTTAGCATATTCACTCAGGAGATGGAACATGTAGTCGTAAACATTCTCCATCTTCAACTCCTCTTGGATGAATCTGCTCGCCGCCTTGCCTATGGCCTGTGCCTGATACATATATCAATATTCATGGTTCGTAAATTATTTTGTACATGTTTACGAGAAACGAAATGTGAACTTCTTGATTGCATTAAGTACCTCTTGCTCGTGGCTATTGCCCCAATCGGCAGCAAACTTGATAGACTTGCACTTCTCGTCGTCCCTTATGGGCCAATAGTGATGCAGTGGGATCAAACTTCTAGTGAAGAAATCGTAGTAACGGGGCTTTACCACTAGAGTGACAGAATCACAAGCAAGAATGTACTTTTCGCTCACGGACCACGCTGAACCTTCAATGTAGATCTTATATCTGCTCGGGAACATTGTTCGTGACATGTAAATAGACGGGACTCGACTTCAACATTGAAAAGATTTGACATAAACCTAAAAATGAGTGGAAACTCTTACCTATGCATGCATTGGCTCGCCAAGTCGGATTGGTTGTACCCTTGTTGCGATTCTTTGATCCAATCCTGCAAATTGATGAAACACGTTAAATTTTTTGTGTTCATCTTTCTTTTTATCTTTCCCTTAGTTGTGAGATACACGAGTGAAATTGTGAGATTATTGACCCCGACAAAGAGTACAACTAATTACCTGGGCGTAAACACGAGCATTCCAGTCCGCTTTCTCGGAGACATTACATTTAAGGAGGTCGAGCCTGGTCGGGGCAACAACTGGATTTCCCTTCCAATAAGCATAAGGTTCCCTATCCATCCAACTGCTCCTCTTGTTGCCTTGTTGTAGCTTCTTCAACAAAAACCCCCATGGTTTGATGTTAATCTCTGGCCTACAAACAAAGGTACATATACCCTTAACTCTAAGAAATGTGCTTAAATTGGGACAAATGTGAAACCCATAGCAATAGAATTAGCCTTGTGTGTAGAATATGAAAGGGCCTTAGTCTTACCAACCCCAAAAGGACCAATCAGGGAAAACAATATCGAGTGTTGCATCATTTCCACAATACCGAAACAAAGGTGGCGGAGCTGTAGCATTGGGTCCTTGAAAGTATTTTGACAATATAACTGGCCAGTCAACGCAATCAAACATCAACTCCAAATCGGGAACTTTTTTAGGATACATCCTTAGCATTTGTAGAATTCCCCATAAAGTAAAAACGTCTCTACTTTGAAATGACTTCTTAAACGTTTCCACATAAGCTCGGCCATCCATTATAATCAACCTACAATGAAACAAATACACTCCTTAGTCAACTATAAATCTTAGTGTCTTATGTGATGATTGGTCAAAGGGTGAACTATTAATCATTACGCACACAAACTATCATAAATTCAGTAGGAAAAACTTAAATGCTCAAACAGTAATCTAACGACTCAGAACCATTAGTTACTTTCCGGTGAAATACTTCTTTTTGACACTGTTTTATGGTCTGCTCAGGGCTTGGAGCCTCAGTCACGGTTAAGGCTCCTAACCTCTCTTTATGGATTTGCTAAATGAGAATCAACTTCAGAATGCATTGTCAATTAAAGTGACATGTACGCACGTAATGTGCACCAACTTATGTGCAACTAGTCTTCTATTGTAGTATCGAGGTTTTACAAGATTTTGAATTCACCTGAAATTGGCGGTTCTTCTGGCCCTCTCGACCATCTCTCTTGTGATCCCCGTTTGGGCCCACGGCTTCAGATCTTCGTGTATCCAACTGAAGTAGTCCGGGCACGTGGCGGGTGGGTCCAAGGATCCATCTTGTACGAGGTTGGTGGTGGTGGAGTGTATTGCAAGGCATGACTGAGTGAGGTTAAAAGTAGTACAATTCAGTGGAATTTCAATTTTCTTTCTGGGCTTTTTGGGAACTATTGGGCCCTCTTGAGGCTGGACTTCCATCAATTGGGCCGCTCTATCATTACTATTCTACAAGCCCATCAATGACACACGTAAGCAAAATTTGAAATCAAAATAAAACAACGTGTCACCATGACACGAATGCAATACATGCATTAAAGGACAAGATCTAGAGTTGTAACTTCTGATCCAACGGTGCAAAATCAACGGTTTGAAAGGATCAACCCCCACACCGTCCGATGGTAACGAAAATGCCACCGGTGGGACCCGATCGGAACCGCGTAGACATGCATGTCAGAAAAATAGGTGTAAATGTTGCATGTACAAAATATTTGCATTAAATTGTGTAAATCAATCCGACATTTCTAACGTATTTAAATCACACTACATCATGTGTACGTTAAATTCTTCAAAATAATTTTAATTTTTATAGGAAGAGCGCTTGCGTTCGGATTCCTTCAACACACATTTGAAATGTGGGGAGAGGAATGAACTTTAAGTGGGACTGACTTCCGAATAGAGATTATGTGAGTGGGGTGAAACTTCTTAAAATTATCAACTGCGAGTTACAAACCCGTTTAGTAAACATATGGTTTAGACCGAAAAAATAAAATAAAATATAAATTTACTAGAACCCCAAATCTAAAATTGGAGAGAATTGAATGGGACTAACCATGGATGCTGACAAGCGCGTGGTGACATACGCGCCGACGAGGAGCGACAAGATTGCCGTTAACAAGACGGAGGATCTCGCTCGTGACTTGATAAATGACCTCAACATTGTCTCCGTGAAGAGACGATAAAGCCCAGATCCGCACTTGTGCACATTGCAGCTGCTAATCTTTTCTCTCACCATTTTCTCTCTCTCCACAATCACTCCGATGGATCTTTCTCACAAGAACAAGAACACCATCTCCATGCTTTTCCAGATTCTTGAAATGGGTCGATGCTTGTTCGCGAACCCAGGTGCAGAATTCGGAGAAAAAATGGTGCAAAAATGGCTTGGCGTTGCTGGTTCTGCATGCAGCTTCATTGGTCAGCTAGCTATATACTCTGTTTTTTAAGCTTCAAAAATGGGTATGAGAGTTTGAGCAGAAAATGTTTTTCTTTTTCTTTTGTTGCATGTTTGACAGAGAGATTGAAACTGGGAAACAGAGGTGAAGACACGTGAGCTTTTTAAAGCCAAAAGTGCCCTTGAGAAGTGACTTTTTGTTGGACATTTTTGTTTTCAAGTTGAGTTTGGTTGAGGATGTTTCATTCTGAAAAAACTTCCATTGTCAATAGCCCTAGAGAATTTTAGTTTTTTTTTTTTTTTTGGAAAAGTTTAATGTAGGAAAATTAAATTTTATGTAATGATTTTGACCTGCCTCGGTTTTAACTGTTTACCGTAAACTATCACCAACCATATGAATAATAAGTGTTTGTTTGGTAAGAGTACCGGAAAAAAGTTGAAGGCTAAAAAGACGTAAAATGAGGTAAAAGGAACTTTTAACGTGTGTAGACAATTTTTGTTAGAAACATAGAAGTGGACAAATAAATGCGTCCATGTAAGAATAGAAAGTGATTCTCACGTGTCTACCGACCAATTGCTGGATGGGTATCACTGTAAATAGTATTTTGGGCGTTACCGAATCCCATAAGTCGATATCACGTAGACATCGATATACAACGGAATAGAGTACAAATAGTTCGCTTGAAAATGAGCTATCATCATTCATAAGATATTGATATTCCCCTACAATTTCATCTCAATAACTAGTAGAATATTCTCAAATTTGTGGACAGTTTCCAATATCACCAATCAAATTCCATTGTTCATTTCTTCTCATATGGTTTTAAAAGGCCGTTCAATGTTGGGTGTCAAAATTTAATTTTTTATCCGTAACATTTTCTACATGTGGATTAATATTTAAAGTTGATACATTAGCATATGAATGATCATTGCTCCTTTTTGTTTCTTTAAAAAAAAAATGAGTCAACTACTTTTTTTCCTTGAACATATATCAAATTTCAAAACTTGCTGAAAATCACATGAAAGAGAAATAAATACAGCCACAAATAATAGTAAAAATCAATCTTAATTCTACATAAATATTGAACATTATTCACAAATGATCATAATATATTGAACATACTTGAAAATCATAACAAATTATTACTACATAAGAAACAAAAAATTTCACACTAAAGTAAAAATAAGAAGAAAACGGGCAAAATAATATATACCGTGAACTAATTTACCGAAAGATTATTATGTAGAGCACAAATCCACAATTTTTATGTTCTCATGTGCAAAGAAGACGAAAAAAACTAGAAAAAAATTGAAGAACTTAAAAGAAAAAAGAAGGAAATCCTAATGTAAATTACGGGAGAAGAAGAAGACTAGTTGTAAAATGTAAAATAAAATATCTCAATTCACAAAAAGAAAAAAGAAAAAAGAAAAATCCTTTATCCTAAAAAGGTGAAGAACCAAAGACAACGTCTCCTTTAAATAAAGTGAAACTCGAGTTGTGCACTTTACATGCAAAATCACTTAATCACTTCCGATTTGGTGGTAGGTTTTCGGAGGGGGCCATGGGCCCTACTGGCCCCCATATGTTACTATTACTCCTTACCGTCTTATTAAAATGAACCGTCCCAAATTTATTCCTCTCCCATGTCTCGATCTTCCTTGTTGAACTCTCCTTCTTGAGATTGAATCTTTCAAGAGACGCGGGTTCATATTGGGGCAAGTCGCACGGATCTCTGCTTGATGGCATCGTTACCATCGATTCCATCATAAACTTCTTTGTTAATCCTGTTGAATTACACGCCATTGACTCCAAACAATATTCCACAGCGTTTTCGGGCACCGTGGGCTTATATTTCAACAACTTAGCGTATTCACAAAGTAGATGAAACATGTAGTCGTAAACGAATTCCATTTTCAAGTCCTCTTGTATGAATTTGCTCGCCGCCTTCCCAAGCTCTTGTGCCTGATAGCGTAGCAAATGTTATTACTCATTACAACATTCTTAACATATGTTATAGATTTTGAAATCGAAATTAATTACCTTGGCGCCGTGACTATTGCCCCAATCAACAGCAAACTTGATAGATTTGCACGTTTCCCCATCATGTATGGGCCAATAATGGTACAATGGGATCAAACTTCTTGTGAAGAAGTCGTAGTAACGAGGCTTTACTAGTAAGGTAACGGAATCACATGCAAGAATGTACTTCTCGCTAACGGACCATGCAGAACCTTCGATGTAAATCTTGTACCTACGATTAATGGCGTCAAATAAATTGCCACATCATTTTCTAAATTTAAAAATCGAAGCATGCAATTAGAGCGTTTTTACGAATGTGTACCTAGGTTGGTCTCTTAAATTTGTTTTTAGAGGAAAACCAATGCAAAAGTAGTAAAATTTACCTATGCTTGCATTGGCTTGCCAAGTTTGATTGCTTGAACCCTTGCTTTTGTTCCTTTTTCCAATCCTGCAATATTGTTAACAAGCTAGGCATTAAGAAGGTTCCAAAATTTTATTATGTCTTGTTCATCACATGAATGACTAAAATAAAATTGTACCTGAATAAAAATCCTAGCATTCCAGTCACCTTTCTTGGAGACATTACAAGTGAGGAGCTCTTGCCTGTTTTCAGAAACATTTGGATTTCCCTTCCAAAATGCAAAAGGTTCTCTATCTTCCCATTTGGAAATTCTGTTGCCTTCTCTCAATTCTTCCAATAGTGCCTCCCATGGCTTGATATTGATCTCAGGCCTACACACAATTCACAATCTCAACAACATTTATATGATGAGATCATTCTAGGAATGTCACTCCTCAACCGGCCAACGACTATGTCATCGTAACATTTTTGTATTCATCAAGTCGGTTATGCATAAATTACACATAAAAAGTTAGTAAGAAACTGAAAGGTAAAGGTGGACACCCATCTTAGAACGAAAGTACTCACATATAATTGCATTTAGTATGTAACTTGCAAAGAAGTGGATTGAATGCTCGTTTTGAGATTAAATGAGTATTTGATACAATTCTTGTTCTCTAAATGTGAGTTTCAACACACATACGTGTTTTTTTTTCTTTTTAAAACAACATTTTAGTCCTAATTCTTAAGGAACTTAAAACTCGCACGTGAAGTAAAATAACCCTAGTACATCAAAAGTACATTCATATCATATATATAATAAAAAGGTGTTGCTTACGTACCATCCCCAGAATGACCAATCGGGAAAGACTATATCCATCGTGGCATTATCCGCACAATATCGAAACAGAGGTGGCGGTGACGTGTCATTGACTTCCGGATAGTCTTTTGACAACACAACTGGCCAATCAACGCAATCAAACATTATATCGACATCAGGTATTTTTTCAGGATACCACCGCAACAACTGCAGAAACCCCCACAAATTAAAGGTATCTCTGCTCTGAAACCCCTTCTCGTATGTTTCCACGTAAGCCCGTCCGTCCAATATCACCAACCTACAAAAATGTCACACATGCACCCTCCATATCATTAACAACTTCAACCAGTACAAAAGTTCAACACTCTTATAAAAAGGAATAAGGTTATGATTAGTCCATGTACTATCCAAAATGTTTGGATTTAGTCCTTGTACTATCAAGTGTTTGACTTTAGTCCAAAGTTGAGCAAAATTATTGATTTTAGTCCAAAGTTCGAGCAAATCGTTTGACGGAAGGAC
>JAYMSZ010003901.1:0-10057 GCA_036897665.1 Pelargonium citronellum | reverse complement strand
AACTCTCATAGCCTCTTGAAACTAGAGCCGACAGTATTTAATGTCTAAAGAGTGAATTTCGATCCTTGGCCCGAAACCCAAATGAACTCAAGGATCTTTTCTAGTTGGATTCGGGTTAGCCTCATCAAACCCAATTCCGAACAAACCCGACTCAAAACTCAAAATTGAAACCTCACTTGAAACCCAAAGGAGTACCACATCATGCATACAATTTACTCACTATAGTAAACCACACCTTTCTCAGCAAAAATACTTGCTAAACATTGGAATATAGAGTAAATTTGAGAATTCTAACAAAATAACAAGACCCGTGCAGTTCATGTGATAAAAAAACTTCTAACCTAGATTTCACTGAGAACGGATTTGATAAAGTTTGTAGTAGCCATTTGTTTTCGAAAATAAGTTGTAAAAAATCATGTAAATTAAATTAACAAAGAGCCCACTCCATTAACAAACTACAAGAACTTCAATTTACTCATAAATCAATGTACACAATGATAAGAAGCAACAATGTGCATAGCAATTTGGGGTATTTACATGGACAAGCACTCATGCTTGGTAATTTACACAATGAAAAAGCACACAATGCTGGACAATAACTCGAACTATGCAAACTTTGCGTATAGCCGAGTTTTCAAGAAGTGAACTATGCGAATAGTCAAGTTTTCAAGAAGATCGAACCTAAGCGAACTGCAGGAATAGTCAAGTTTTCAAGAAGCGAACGTATTCTTGCTGCAACATCACCCCTCCATGCACGGGATCGAAACTGCACCTGTAGAAGCTGATGGTGGGAAAAAAAGAGAGAAGCATGAGCACAAAACAGTCCGGTTAAGATGAAAAACCAACTTTACCCTCTATATTATTTTCGTCAAAATTAATCTCCCCAATTCCTCATCATTCTGTCATTTAATTGAATGAAAATCCAAATTATTTTCTTCTTAAAAAGTAATATAAGGGGTAAAACAGTCTTTTCATCTTCTAAAGTAACCAACAAAATGAGCGGATTAAACTTAAGATTAGTTCGGAGTACGAGGGCAATATTACGGGTTAGTTATTCGCAATCCCCCCAAGAATGTAAATACATTACAAAAATTTGCGGCATAATGTCCTAGTCTAGTCTTACCTAAAAGGAATCCACCTAATCGAATTGATATTCAGTATGTTCTGTCTGGATTTCATAGTTTCATGAGTTTAATTATGATGATTAAGTCTCTAGACTTCGGCTATTTGAGTCAAAATGGTACATGCCATTAATTTCATTTAATTTTTTTATATTTGTTGATGTGGCAGTAACCGGACAAAATTTTGATACATCACTTGCACATAATAGAAAATCAATAAATACCCCAAATCAAATGAAAATTATAGAATCAGACAGTCAAAACGCCGAGGTTTTGATTAAACTTCTATAGCAATAGCTTTATAATTTATTGAAAATTTAAATTAATTTATCTAGCCACGTCAGCAATGCAAAGCTAGTTGAGATTAAGTCGGGGACCATTTTGCTGCAAATACTTAAAGTTCAAGGACAAAATTATCATAATTAAACTTTAGGGACTAAAATGGACCATTCCTAATAGTTCAGGGACCATGTGGCCATGTGGGTAATTCCCGATAGCTCAGGGACCATTTTGATAGATTTACTTTCATTGATTGAAGTAGTTATTTGAGTATATTTCAAATTCTACCAACAAAACAACTGTTAAAGCTGAGGGCAATAACCTACCTCCCATCCATGCCGACTATGATGACGGTATTTTGTGATCCAAAAGCAGCAATGAATTGAGTGTCTTCTGGCAAATGAAACTGGGCAAATGACCATTCCGAGCTAAAATATTTTGGTAAAACCCCTGCAATTGCAAAAGTAACATCGCATGTCACAAACAAGAAAACAATACAATTTAAGCGGGGTTGGGTACAGCTTAATCGTGTTTGTGTAGTCTTCGTGCCAAACTTGCTCGACCCACCTAACCTGATTAACTATACGGGCCATGTAACCCATTTAGTGACTGACCCGTGTATGGATAAAATAGTAATTTTTAAACAAGTCACGCGAAAAATGACCCATACAAATTAAATGGGCCAAAATTATGGGGTTGTACTCTATGCCCATTTATTTAAATATGTTGAATGTGTTCGTGCTGTGTAACTAAACCCGTTGAAAAACCGGGTCATGTTTGAACCCACATTTAACAAAATACTAAACTTTCAACACGACCTGTGACCACGAATTGTCACCCATATATCAAACAACAAAGTATACAATCCAATAGATTCAACACTAGTGCCTAAATTAAAAAAGTTTGGGGCAAATAGTTTAATCAACAAAAATTCAGGTTCTTTTTTTTTTTTTTAGGTTCTTAATATCAAGATTATGGGGCTTGAAAAATTTACACATCATCATGTTTAATTAATTTTTCTAAGTATGTATAATTGGCATTTCGTGGCTTTTTATCATATAGGTAGCATTGCAACAATTCAGTTGAGCATCCCACTTGTTACTAAAATCCAAACACCATCCAGAAAAAAGAACACCTCACCAGAATGAATACATGCATAACTAGCTCTAACCAAACCTTTTCTTACCTCGCATAAAAGACAACGATGAACCAGGGTTGGCGCCACTATTTGGAGATACAAGAGCATCAAGTGCAGTTGAAGAATTCTGATGAAGCGGGGCATGAGCTTGAGCAGATGAGTCCTCCCCCACCACTCGAACTCTGAGACTAAATATATGGACAGTACCTTTGTCACTTGACACGGCCAACCACTGGACATTTGGAGAGAGTGCAATACTAGAAATTTCAGCTCTGTCCACTCCTCTACGAACCTACAGATGAAAAGACTATGTATCAATGTCTAAATCAGAAAATAAACACATATGAAGTCACTCAAACAAGTTCCCCATTTAGATCCAAGTTGTGCGTAATATCAGTTAGAAACAATGGTCAAGTATGATATGGAAGTGTTTAAAAATAGATGTTTGGAGTCATCTGCTGGAACTAATACACTACACTCAATTTCTTTTTTTTCTTTTTTTCACTCAATTTCTTTGAAACTTCGTAGAGATGAGCATTTTGTATATTTCATTTCTCATGGGTTAACTTTTCCTAAACACTTGATATTATGATCTAACTCACATACTCCATGCTAAACCACCACTTTTTTTTTCTTTTTTTTACCAAATAAGACTATTTTAACACATACAGAAGAAATATATATTGATTGACTATCTTGGAGGTTTCTCATTTAAATCAAGGACAGAACTAGCCACTTGGTAGTATTTTACAAGAACCTTAAGCTAAATGACGGACTGTGCAGTACTGAGATACCTATACAAGTTCCATAATATGCAGAGCTCAAAACCACTTTGGGAAATAGATTATTATTAAAGAAGTGTCTTAAAGCTAAATAATTTAATCTTTAACGAAAAGGTATATTCCAGCACACTACCTCTTGTAAACGAGTTCCATCCATTGTGTTGAAAATTCTTATCAATGTGCCCTTTGTACTGGCAGTAGCAAGTAGTAGTCCATCCAGAGTCAAGGTAAAGCATGCGATCTGAGAATCGTGAGCATTGATTAACTTCATCATGTTCAGGCCAAAATGTTCAATTCGAACCTGTCCTCGCTGAAGACCTGGGCAAGCCAACACCGAGGTATTTGAATGGTGTGAAAGACAACAGAGCCCCCGAGGATTTGCCAGAGTTTCAATCTGATGAAGAAGCTTCAGATCCATAAAGTTATACACATATATCTTGTGCTCAAGAACAATGACAATGCGATCCTTTCTTAACTTCACTGCACGAACATCAGACCTAAATGCAAATTCACCAATGCAGCGGCTCTGATGATCATCCCAAATCATAACTTTGTTGGGAGGGTACTGGGAATTGGCTACGGCACCAACAAGTGCAAGAATGTTGCAGCGGAACAGCATCTCAACGATTTTGAATCCTCCACTTTTCAGATCACGCCTGAAAGTTTCTTTAAAAGGATCACAGTTATATATGCGAAAACCATGGTTTGTGCCAGCGGCAAAGCAGCCATAGTCCTGATTCCAAGACAGAGAGAGTAACTCCGCTTCATCAATGTCAGTGAACTCCGGTTCGGGCTGGGTAAAAGAAGCAGAGGTCCCACTTTTGGGGGGATCATAGGAACCAATCCTTGTCGACGGAAGTATTCCTCGAGATGTCGAAACAGTTGAACTCATTGGGGATGAGGGAACAGTCATCAAATATTACTGGAACAAGTAGAAAAGGACGATATACTAAGTAGGAATCACAGCTAAAATATGTTATCATCACCGTCATCATCAATAACAACAATGGAAAATAAATGTGTGTTATTGACATAAATTTAAAATAAATATTGAAAAAAGGGAGATGTGAACAAGATATCGAATGTATTATAAAAATCCAGTCTTTGGGGCTAAAAGTAAGCAGTTTTAACCATATTGCAGCTGGGTCGAGACTTGGTATTACACTCCAATGGTCCATTTGGAATCTTGGATTTGATTTGAAGTTCTAAATTTGAGCCAAATCCAATGTTTGGATGCACAAAGAATTTGGATTTGGTTCAAATCCAATAGGATCCAAAACATGCCTAGACGTGGAATTTCAAATGACAACTCCCAACTCATACCTTGCCATTTGATATTCTATTGTTTCCTAAACATTATATTTGTATTTGAAACACGACATTTCAAATCCCAATTTTCAAATCAAATCCAAATGCAGCCTAAAGCTAAAAAGTTCTTTTATAAAAATCAAACATAGAGCATGACAATTGATAGTGATAATGCACACGCTTGCACACGATTTGAACTCTAACAATGAGGTGATCTAAAAAATGTACCCTAATTTCCAACAACATATATGCATACCGGCAAAATATTACGAAAGTAAAAAATGGAGTATTCAATAAAGGGATTTAATGGATACATGATATGACAAAAGAAAAAAATACAGAATCATAAGAATTGGGTGATGGGTTTCAAATTGGGATAGAAATTTTGTAAGAGTGAGCTGTTTAAAACTGAATTGAAGCTGAAACTGAAGCAAGAAGAGGTAATGTAATGCACAATTAGACAATTACTTCAGTTACAATTGCATTAATAAACAAGAAGTTTAATAAAAACAATAATAATAACTTTATGAGCTGATATATACATTGTGTGTGTAGAGACAGAGAGCAAGCTGCGATTTTTTATGAACAATGAGCAGAAAGAACAAACCCTAGCTTCAGAATTACTCTATTTCCTAGTTTCTTCAAAAGAACTGATCTTGATACATCACATCGCAACTCAAGCATCATCAAACAACAAAAAAGAAATTGAATCTTGACGATGATGGCACAAACCCTAGCTTCAGATTCAGGTCAAATTACAGAAATCGATAATAGGAAAAGGGGATATATCAAAATTCAAAGTACCTCCGACCGTTTGTTCTTCAATTTGTGATCTAATTGATCGAATCGGAGCTGAAATCGAATCGAATCTGGTTGTTGTTCAATCTCGTCTTCGTCTTCGTCTTCTTGTGGTAGACGTAAACCAAATTGTCACTCACTCCTTACTCCATACTTCGAGTCTTGGACTACAAAACATTCAATTCATGTTAAATATGGGATCTGAGGTCCAATCGGTTTGTTGAGTGTTTTTGTAGCTGACAAGTCGGATTTTGAGTCGGGTTACTGGATTAGGATTTAAAAGTCTCGACCCGAGTCTATTCGAAAAGAGTTGAGGATTTTGACTCAGATTTATTAAATTTGGATACACAATATTGTAGATAGATTTTATGATGTCCCCGGGTTCTCGTTCGAGATGATAACTTAAGTTTTGAGTCGAGCTAAAATTGAATGATTCACGCCTGTTTCAGAATAGATTTGTTTTAGTTTGGTTAGCGTTTTTTAAATAAAATATACAAATTTATCTGACCCGAACCAATTTTTAACGAGATTCATTTTATGTGTCAAATTTGCAAACTAATAATAATAATAATAATAAGATTTTCAGTCCAATCAGCAGCTCTAATTTTGGTCAAAATCCTCAACTTTATCCAAATTATTAGTTGGGTAAAATGGTCAACACTTCCTGAACTTTCATTAATTTTGGAGTTGGCCCTCAATTAGGATTTTCACCAGTTTAAATTTTGGGACTTTTCAATTTTTTGAATTTGGTCCAACTGACTAATTATAGTAGGTTGTTACCTCCACGTCAGCAACCATGACACGTAGGCGCTTCACGTTGGCATTTCGTCCACTTCAGCGTTCCATCCACATAAGCAACTATGCCACGTCGGTCAAATTAACGGCAGAACCACCGCCACACCCTTGGCCTTGAGACTCTTCACATGAGCTCCATGTGCGATCAACACCAGAGCCACATGCGCGTGCCTTATCTTTACCGCCAAATGCAGCGTCGTGTACTATCGTTGTCCTCTTTGGCTCAGTAGCTTCAAGCTCTCCACGCATCCTTGAACTCCGATCTGTGTAGTGTCGTCCACCCTTTATGGTCCCACTGTTCACCTCCGCCCCCTCCACCACACAGCTCTTCAAGTTGTGGACGTCGCCGAGCCTTGCCGACTGGCGAAGGACATCATCGAGGTGGAGTAAGTCGAATAACTCCAACCATTGCGACAGTGACGAAGAAGGCGGTTTTTACGTCTCCGTTCACGGAATATTTCATGTGGGTTGAACTTTGCTCGCAGAACCTTCACCAAATTGACCCAATCGATCCATCGCCGCCGCGTCGTGGAAGACACAATGGATCGAATTGTCGATTGTTCCACAGGAAGCAATTAAAACTCTAACCCGAATCAAGGACACCTAGGACTTCCCATCCCATCCCAATCGTTCACATCACCTCCGATGTCGATCAAAGCACTCACTAGATTAGCGCTTCCACCTTCTATCGTCAATCGCAGCAACGCCGTGAGCTGAGATCGATCGCATTTGAAATCGCTCTCTCCAACACAAAAACAACGTCGTGTTGTATGATTGCTAACGTGAATGGAATGCTGACTTGGACATAATGCTGATGTGGAACGCCGACGTGGCATAATTGCTGACGTGGAGGTAAACAACTTGTTATAATAGGTCAGTTGGACCAAATTCAAAA
Organism: Pelargonium citronellum; assembly: GCA_036897665.1. NCBI lineage: Eukaryota > Viridiplantae > Streptophyta > Magnoliopsida > Geraniales > Geraniaceae > Pelargonium > Pelargonium citronellum. The sequence goes on along the minus strand of JAYMSZ010003901.1, from coordinate 2,941 downwards.
AATTGGAAAGTCCAAGAATTAGAACTAGTGAAAACTCTAATCAATGGTCAACTCCAAAATCAGTGAAAGTCTAGGAGTTGTTGGACCATCTAACCCTTATTAGTTTGACGCCAACTAATATAACTCCGTCAATTTAAAAGAAAAGGTTTCATTTTGGTTCTATGTTAACTTTTCACTTGTAAATTACAAATTGATGATAGTTTTTTTTTTTTTTTGAAATAACAAATTGATGATAGTTAAGTATCAAACACTATAGGGTTGTGCCCCTATCCTTTTCTCTATTTCATTTTGATAGTCGGTTAGGGCTTTTGTTCGGCTATAACTGGTTTTGATTTTCAAAGCGGTGACGGTCTTTTAGATTTGCAGATAGCAAATTGCGTTCTTTCTCGCTAAGATAGTGAGTCTTGTTTTGATAGCACGTTTTGGGTTGTTAAGGTTTGCAGTGCGACATAGATTCGCGGTAGATTTTCTTTTATTAGTGTGTGCATAAAGCAGCATAAGGTGGTTGCAGAGAAGAAGAAAGTGAATTGGAAGTTGGTTGTTTGACTAGAGTTATCATATCAACTTCCGAGTTTGTTGTCGAATCAAATGACATACACGATAAATTGCGAAGGGTCGTTGGCAAAATCATTCATGTGGTCACCTTGAACTCCAAGTGCAATTGTTGTCAGTTGTTCGCGCTCTTCAGGTTAGATGAGAGGATTCCAACACATTCAACTTGATGATTCAGGCCGATGGGAAGGTTTTCAGTGCCTTTGGTTTGATTATTCAAGATGTTTTAACCATTGTGACTCAGTTTGGTAGAGTTGATTTTTTATTTTCGGGTTGGTCTGTGAACCAAGTGACCCACGAATTAGTTCGATCTTCAATTTTTTTGTTAGACTTTTCTGGGTGAATTGATTTTCAAAGCCCCAGTTTATATCTGTCTTTGATTCTTTGTTATCGTTTGATTTAAACTAATAAATTATTATCTTTTGCATTTAAAAAAACTTTTCATTTGTTGTGAATTGACACTCAACTTGAATTTTGTTATAACAAGAATTTCAAACTATTCATATTGATTCAAATCTATCCCCAATGATGTTATTTTGTTTCGAAATTGTGTAATATAAAATTGTACCATCAATTGTTGCAATCACGAATTCAAATATTATGATGGTCGCTCGTTCTTCTAAATATTTGAGATTTGCACTCAGACTGCTCCTGTTATGATTTATGCAGAACTTGGCAATTTGGATACAAACTTGTGGGCATCCAAAAATTCAATATGTCGTAAAATGGATATGATTTGATCAATTTTAGATATCATCAAATTATCCTTGCAAAAGTATTAATCGGATTAGACAAATTCATCTGTTTTACACTAAACTTTTGAATTTTAGTTGATATGATCAAATTGAAAATTGATTTAAGACGATTCGAACCTCTTTCAAATCAAATTAAGATTATTTTTTATTAATCTAAATGCGAACAATCTTATCTTAAATCCGAAATAATAAATCTACCATTTTTAGCTTTATGTCAGCTCTGTTGTTACTAGAGCATGTAGTTCATCATTAATTATCAATGAACTTAATATTTTTTTTTAAATCTTCATGCTCTAAAAAATTAAATCGTCTATATTAAATTATTTTCCACATAAATCGTCTATATATATATATATATATTCCATGTAGGGTTTTTAATACTATATAAATGAAAAATAAGAAGTGTGATGAGTTTTGATTTTTGAAGTAATGTTTTATCTTTAAACAAAAGAAAAGAAAAGGGGACACATATTTTGCAGTTTAAGGAGACAACAATTGTAGTGTTTCAATTAATTTCATTGTGAGTCCACGTGTTGTTTGTCCCAATTTAGTACATGATGATATAGGAGATGGGCCCTACAAGGCCTACTGCAATTTCTATCAAATATTGTGGGTTGGGCGGGCTAAATTCACGTCATCCTACGTATTTTATACGTAAAACTTGAAATCGTTCCGAACACATTTTAAGTTGGGTTTGAGTTGAGAGTTTTCATCTCAATTCCGAATTCCTACTACTATATCAATGTAGACCCATTTAGGTTTGGATTGAATTTTTTGGAGCTGGGTTGAAAGAGTCTAACCCGAACCTATAACAGAGTTGATAATTTGGATTGAAATTTACGAATAATTGAAATTCGACCAACTTTTTACCGGTTCAAATAGCCTAAAATGAGCCCGACAGATTCCCAAGATAGGTTCGGTCGAGATTATCTCAAGGGAATTACGGGTCAGATCGGGCAACCGCACATACTTTGCATATAATTGCAATCCAAACCTTTTTATGGCAGAGACTAACTAGAACTCAATCGGAAACTGAATTTCACTCTATACTACAATTAACAGATCAGCTTAGTGGCAATTTTTTTATCTTTAGACTCAATATTTTAGTACAAAATGTTCAACACAAATATTGATAGTGTTGGAGTTCTTACATAATCTAGTATGAAATTGTTAGCTTTAACCCGACTAAAAAGAGTGTAGATTGAAGATTTAACAAGTAAAATGTAAGTGCATGTGCAAATTTGTTCGATCTATTCAATCTCGAAAATTATTTGATATTATTATGTAATCCAAACCCGCAAAATCCAAGTTAAACTTCAGTTCCCAATTACTTTGGGTTCAATTTGTAAGGTTGCCATCAATATTGTACTTATTCATTTCCTTATTAATGATATGCATATATCTTATCACATGCTTATCCAAATGTAATCCAATAAAATCAATTCAATATTATATCCAAAGATTTCTTTCAAAGGTTATCTTGAAAATTAAATTATGTTGGTCAACTTACTAATTTATAGGTAGATCTAATATATATATATATATATATATATATATAGTAATATGGACATCAGTTGACTGATATAATTTTATATCAGTTGCACTAATAAGGTGGTGACACCTCATTTAAAATT